>VWZG01006518.1:486484-600885 GCA_013396735.1 Grallaria varia
GACCTGTTTGCCTTTAAGCACCGTGGGCAGGAGGGGAGAACAGGACCTGGGGTGTGTGCTGGAGGATGAGGGGTTAAATCTCTCCCTTGCCTGTTTTCCATGGGGAATTGCAGTGCTGAGGCCACTGATGCTTGTGCTGATATTTCAAACAGCCTTTCAGTAAGGTCAGGTCTAACCCTGCTGTTCACTTCTTCATTTGGGATGCTGAGAGCAAGCAGCAGGCAGTCACTTATCCCTGGGGGGAGGCTGAACTTTGGGACTTGCCAGGGACTTAAGTTATCATTGACTGTCAAAACAGAAGCAGGGACATCTGAAAATAAAGTTTAGTTTGCCAGCAAAGAACAGCCCTGTGTTGTTGCAGGAGGTAAAACAGACATTAATGTCAGCGATGCTGCAGAGTTAAGGGCAGAGGGTGAGACACGTGTGCCAGCCTTGGGGTCACCTTCCCAAGGAGACCCCCATGGCCCAGGGAACACCAAGGGGACACACCACAAAGAGCAGTCGGAGTGGTTGATCAGCTCAATTCTAGGCTAGAATCATAGAATCATATGATATCCTGAGCTGGAAGGATCATCAAAGATGATTAATTCACCTTAAATTAGTTCTTAGATTAGATTAGTGTGACTTCACTGCTCTGACTTGGGACTTCACAAAGGTCTGTCTTCTCTGCCTTGTAGAACTCCCTCCAAAAAGCTTTAAAAAAGTTTTTTTTTTCCCATTTGTCAAGTGTGGCTTTGCCATCCCTCCCCACACAGATGCGCAGAGACTGAATTTGTTAAGTGGGACTTTTTGGGTTTATTTTCTTTGTGGTTTTATTTTCTTACATCACTACTGTTGAAATCAGCCGAAGCCCTTCTGGATGCTGAGCAGCAAAAGGCACTTTGGCTCCTCTGCCGGGGGGGCTTTGTTTTCAGTTTGTGAACTTGGCCGTTTTTAAGAGTTTAGGCAGAATGGATTAAATCTCATTAGAGAATTTGCACTGGTGATTTTGGATCATCATGGAAAACCCTCTTGGACTCATTTCTCCTCTCAGAGCTGCCCAGAGCATCAGGATTTTCTTTTCCCTCGAGGACAAAGGTGGTTTGGTGCTGCCTTCTGCTGCTTCTCTCTGCACTTTAGTTCTTTGAATTCATGTGCTCTTTCAAGGGATCACTGCAAGGAAAAGACCCTGAAAGTTTGTTTTTCTACCTCAGAAGTGTCTCATGTTACATTTCCAATCCCGGAGGGTCTGTGTGGAACCAGAAATGGTTTAATCAAAGGGGTATGATTAGAGTAACAGCAGGATTTGGCCCCTTTGCTAGGAAATGACACCATGCCTGTATTCATTGTTATCCAGTTAATTGATAAATGGAGGCATCTGTTGAGGGGGAAAAAAAAAAAGAAAAAAAAAAAAGGGAAAAAACTGCAGAGGAGCTTGAAAAGAAAAGCAGCAACTGCCTGGAGGATCTGCCCTTCCTTTGGTCCTCAACTGCTGAGCAGGAGATCCATCCTGGCCCCAGGCACAGGCTCAGCCATCAGCTGGGAGCCAGATCCTGCAGTTTGGGTGATATTTGGGAATCTCAGAGCTCTGAGAAAGGACCGATGGACCTTTTGTTGGGGGCAGAAACACC
The DNA here is from genome assembly GCA_013396735.1 of Grallaria varia. Taxonomy (NCBI): domain Eukaryota; kingdom Metazoa; phylum Chordata; class Aves; order Passeriformes; family Formicariidae; genus Grallaria; species Grallaria varia. The sequence continues at coordinate 488,095 of VWZG01006518.1, forward strand.
CAAGTCTGCCAGACTGTGTCTGCTTGGAAATGGATCAAAACAGCCTGATCTGATAAAAAAAATTAATTATATTTCCAGTGGTTGCTTCTGTTACACGAGACACTTGGAGCATGTGTGTGTAGGAGGCAGGGGTAGGAAGACAGTTTTATTGCTGAGACATTTATTCCCAGAGTAGGAGGCTTGGAAGTGTTTCCAGCATGTTGGAAGCACCCCAGAGGAAGAAACCCAAACACCCAGCAGGGACCACCCCCCCCCTCCTGTCTGCACCCCCTGTCCCCCCCACCTGCAAACCAGCCCTCAGTTCAAAGGAAAAGGCAGAATTAATGTCTTTACAAATGCAGAGTTGCTTGGGCTCTGGCTGTGTGGGAAGGGGCGATCATTTCAGCATCATCTCTCTCTTGCTGGGCTCGCTGGGCTCGAGGGGCTCCCACCCACACTCCTCGTCGTCCTGCTGGAAGGGGGGAAGGAGCAGTTGATGGGCATCTCATTTCAAACCTCTCTCTGCCCCAGAGGAATCGCCTTCAAATGGTAAAACCTCCCTCCCGTGTTACACGACATGGAGAAAAACTGATGGACGACCTGGAGAAAGCCCTGGGCTCGGTGTCCCATCCCCTGTGGGGTCTGGCAGTCAGGGAGGATGCAGACGCGTTCCAAGAGATGAATGCAGCTCCTGCTTCCCGCTGGCACAGGCTCCAGGTCTGACAGACATCAGGCTCTGGAGACACTCACCTCCGTGGGAATTAGAGACGGGCATGTCTGGTTCTGAAGGCTTGGCTGAGTCATGTTTTATGAAAGCTCTGGAGAGGGAAAGCAAATCATAGAATCATAGAATCATAGAATTGACTGGGTTGGAAAAGACCTCCGAGATCAAGTCCAACCCATGGTCCAACTCCAGTCCGTTTACCAGATCATGGCACCCAGTGCCACGTCCAATCTCAGTTTAAAAACCTCCAGGGACGGTGAATCCACCCCCTCTCTGGGCAAGCCAAAGAGGCTTTGAGAGCATCGTTTGGACCAGCTTTGGTCCCTGGGCTGCCTTGGGGATCTCCTGATGTCACAGCAACGTGGGCCAAGGGCTCTGCAGCCACCAGTGCCCAAGGCCAGGGGAGGCTGCAGGGACACGAGGGGTTCTGGGCACACTCTGGCTTGGGGGGACTCAAGTGCAGGTGGTGAACCAGCCTGGCACTGCCCCTGCCTCCTCCCTCTGTAGACAAAGCTCAGGTGCCTCCTCCAGGAGGTCTTCTAGGGAGTGGAAAACAGTTGCAGGGGCACCGAGGCCAAGGTTTCCCAAAATCTCCTTGCGGGTTGACAACACGCTGGGGGCTCCTCCTGCCTCTCCCACCTCACAGGAGGGATTTCTGGCTCCTCCAGCTCCCCATCCTCACCCCCAGCCCTGCCCTCCCTCAGCACTGCCCTGGGCTTTGCTTTCACCTCCCAGCCCAAAGCAGGGGACATTCAACCCAACAGAAAATCGTGGAATGATTTGGGTTGGATGGGACCTTAAAGACCATCTCATTCCACCCCCTGCCATGGGCAGGGACACCTTCCACTGGCCCAGGTTGCTCCAACCTGGCCTTGGACACTTCCAGGGATGGGGCAGCCACAGCTTCTCTGCCTGACCTGTGCCAGGGCCTGCCCACCCTCCCAGGGAAAGATTCCTTCCCAATATCCCATCCATCCTTGCCCTCTGGCAGTGGAAAGCCATTCCCTCTTGTCCTGTCCCTCCAGGCCCTTGTCCAAAGTGCCTCTCCAGCTCCTTTGGAACTCCCTACAGATACCTGGGTTAGTTTCCTAGAATTGCTGCAGTCCTTCCTCTGGGGTCCTGCAGCTGGTCCCAGTTTGCCCAGTTTGGCTCTGGCGAGGGCACTTTGCTTCCAAAGCCTTTTGAGTCTCCAAACTCCTGAGATCAGCTTCACCCTCATGTTCATTCCTATTTGGAGGAGCAAACAGAACTTCTCACAGCTCTGGAATGAGTGACTCTCCTGTCACCAGGCAATGTGCAAGAGCAAAATGCATTTTCTCCTCGGGAGAGGAGTTTCAGCTGGGGTTTCCTTTGCTTTCCCTCCTTCCCCGTGCAAAGGTACCTGATTTACAGTTGTTTTGGGGCTGTTTTGCAGACACAGAGCTGGAAGAACAACAATAAAACGACCAACAGCTGAAATCATTAAGTGGAAGAAATGAAAATACAGCATGAATAAATAATTAGAGGCCAGCGTTCTGTCTCAGTGATCTAATGCAGTGCTCTGCAGAGGGCCCCAGCCTGGCATGGGCACTGCCCTTGTTTAGCTGAGCTCGGTGCAATTTGGGCTGGACTAGCAGGCTGTTTCCCAGCAGAGCTCATTAACTGGGACTGGGTGTCCTGCTCGCAGGCTCTTCTGGAGCTGCTGCTGCAGCTCTGAGGGTGGAGGATGCCCACGATGCTCTAATTGTCATATGGACTCCAGTGGGATAAGTCAGGGTAGTTCCCTCCCAGCACTGATTTTCCCCTGGTACCCAATGCTCTTGTGCAGCTCTGGGTATATATCATGCAAATATTCACTTTAAAATGACTGATTTCCCACCAGCTCCACTGGTTGTCCTTGTGAACAAGGGGGCCAGATGGAGGTGAAATCCTGTGTGTGTCTGGGCGGGAGTGAGTGTGTGGGTTTTCCAGGATGGAAAACCAGGGGCTGTGGCATCTCCAGGCATTGTAAAGGCCACCTGCTCAGCACCTGTGGGTGTCCCCACCTGGGACAGGCGCCCGGGAGGAGACAGATGGGTGTCTGGTACCCAGAGGTGGGTGAGTTGGGAATGATGGCAAAGCAGTGAGTGGTGCAGGGGGTCAGTCCCGGCAGTGGGAAAAGAAGGGTGGTGACAGCAGGAGGGGAACAGTTGCTGTACCTGCTGGGTGAAGAGTTTTTCCTTAGCTGCCCCCAAAAGACACCCTCCTGAACGTCTTCTTGGCCATCGCTGTGGACAACCTGGCGAACGCCCAAGAGCTGACCAAGGTATGTATGAGATCCCTGTTTCTTCCAGCTCTGACCCAAAGGACAGGTGACACCCTTGAGGCTTCCCCCAGAGCCATTCCATGTCTCTTTTTGCCAGTTTGTGTTGCAGAGAGAGAAAGAGACCTGGAGGTTTATCCTTCTTCCCTGCAGTGAATATTTTGTGTTCATTACTCGGTTTTGTCACAGAGTGGGCAGTGGGCATTGCTCATCTTGCTGCTGTGTGGAGGTGCCCGGGCACTCCGAGCATTTGCTGCTTCCAAGAGCAGAAGGAGAAGCAATTCACAGGTTTTCATGAGCAAAGGCAGGTGTTGTGTTGCTGCTTTTGCTGTCTCACACTCGTGTTTCTTACCTTGCTGAGGTTTGGGATGGATTAAAGACTTAAAATTTTCCAGTCAACCCCAGGGAACTTGCAGAGGCTGTTTGGGGAAGGTGCCAGAACCTTCCTGCCCCTCACCAGGTGTAAGAGAGACCTGAGCACAGGCAGAGAGCCAGGTCCTGGCTACAGATGGAAATGATGGTATATACATATATATATATATATATATATATATACACACACACACACACACACACACATATATTGGAGTATCCCCTATGGAGAGGATTGATATTGGACTATTCCCTATGGAAAAAAATGTGCACTCTCAGTGCTGAGCAGGAAGGATTGCAAGTGCTGCACTTGATATTTGTATTATTCCATACTTTGGATTTCTCATTGAACATACTCAGATGTGTTTATGAGCAGCATTAGGTGTTTTTTTCCCCCACATTTCTGGCTTGTTCTCACTGATAAAACCACGTACCCCCATTGCTGTGCTGCTGCTGTCTCGGGAAACTGGGAAAATAAACTCTCCAAGCAGTTTGTGGGTTGGAAAGGCAACATGACTCTGTTGCAGGGCTGGATTCATGGGGATTATTCCTCAAAGCATTCATGAGCAGCAACCCCACAGCCCAGGTTATATTCAGGAAATAATATGTATTCATCACATTTCTATTACATGCCCATCACATTCCTATTGCATACCCATCGCATTCCTGAATGCATGCATAATGCTAATTATTTCAGTGAACTTATTTGGATATGAGTGGGGGTCTTTTCAGGACCTTTGGTGGTAATTTGGGTACATCCCATTCCCCAAAATTCCCTTTTATGGTCTCAGATTTTCTGATGAGTCTTCTTTCCTTGTGAGAATCTCAAATTTGTGGTCAGGTCATGATGAACTTCTTTAATCATTCTTTACCCCAACACGCTCTCTGTGTTCCCAAAACTAAGACATCTCCCAGGACATATTAATCACTAATGTAAGGAAATAAGGAAAGAGTAGCTGGCACAAGACTTATGAGTCATGGGAACAGGGAGATACCACAAGGTCCCCCTAATCTCTGCCATTTGTCCTGAGCACTGTAAGGTACCAAACTAAGCATTAACCACAGATATTTGGGCCACAAACTCTTGTGCTAAAGGGAAAAGAATCTTCCAACATCTTGCCCTGCTGCTGCATGGACTCCTTCTTACAGAATTACACCCTGTCATTGGCATCAGTCCCGGTGGCAAAGCAGCCCCATCCCCAGCTCAGGTGGGTGTGTTTTACAGGCTTTAATTTGTGTTTTACAGTGGATGAGGGTCACTCACCCTGTGCTGCTGCAGCAGCAGCGGGCAGGGATGTTTGCCCTTGTTAGAAAGGGGCAGCAGTTTATTCCCCACCCTGGAAGTGTCCCAGGTCAGGTTGGACAGGGCTTGGAGCAACCTGGGCTGGTGGAAGGTGTCCCTGCCCATGGCGGGGGGGTGGAACGAGATGTCTTTAAGGTTCTTTCCAACCCAAACCAGTCTGGGATTTGGTGCAGGTCTTCAAAAAGCTGTAGATTGGTTAAAGACTGAACTTGATGATTCTGCAGCTCTTTTGCAACCTCAGTGGTTCTATAGATAAACCATATATATTATATAACATATAGTATATATATTAGACGTAGCGACAGTCAAATAAACACACAGGCTCAAGACTTTGTCAGGAAAAGTAAAAGCAAATGGCCAAAAGCCCCTTTATTCACACACAGCTTATCTTTTATGCTACTTTACTACTGTCCATAAGTGTCTCTGCTGCCCCTCACTGGCCAGGTGTTCTTGTCCATCAGTCTTAGTCCATCTTCTGATAGGTGGACATCACCTCTCCTGGCAAATCTCAAAACACACTCTTGCTATTCTTGGTTGTTTTCTTCAATTCCTTCTGCTTTCCCAGGCCTGGCCCAAGGACACAGGGGGTGTTTTCTGCAGCTTTCCCAGGGCTACAGTCACATCCTGTTGAGGGCAAAGATGTCTGTGGCCCAATATTCTTCCATAATTAGGTATATCAGTGTGTATGTGGATTAGTGGTGGACCTGGCAGTGCTGGGTTAAAGGCTGGACTTGATGATCCTGGAGCTCTTTTCCAACCTTGGTGGTTCTGTGGGTTCTCCCCAGCTCAGGGGCAGACTCCTCAGAGTTTCCTGCCCCTCTCCAGCTGCTGGAGCCCAAAGCAGCCAAACATTCCCACTCAAAATCCACGTCTCTGTTGCAGCTGAGCTTTGTCATTCCCAGCAATCCTTTCCTGCTGTGATGCTGCAGGACTGGCTCTGGTGTTTCCTGACAGCCAATCTCCAGCACAGACCGTACAAACATTCCTGTGTCCCAGATGGTGCTCTGCATCCCTGCTCTCTCACAATGCAGCTCAGGGCTGTATTTAATGCCTCTGTGTTTTGGGTTTGTTTTTTTTTTTTCCCTGGGAATTTTTTCCCTTTCAGCAGCTCAGCTGTTTCTGTTCTAACGCTCCCAGAAATCTCCAGCTTGGAGGCAGGGATCCTCCCAGATTTATGGGAATCCCTTACATGTGCTAAGAGAGAGGATCACGCCCAGCACAATTCTTGGACAACGAAGCTCAGCCTACTTCTTCCTTAATCCTTTAAGTGCTTTCTTGTGAATATTTCAGCAGCTGACAGGGACTCTTAGAAACCTGAGTTTGTTGATGTTTATAAAGTATAATTAAATATTGATGGATTCAGCAGCATTGCCAAATCAGAAAGCTTCTTGAGAAACTGTCTTTTTTTTTATTTTTGCTTAATTTTATTTATGATCCCCCCCCCCCAAAATCACCAGGGCTTTCAAAAGAAGAGGAAAGAGATAAAAGTAATTCAGGGTGGATAAATCTCTGATTTTCTCTTTCCAAGCTGGATGCCTTGCTGTCTGCTCTTGTTATTTGAAGCATAACTCCTTCCCAATTGCTGTTGAAGGGCAGGGATAGACCTGTGGCATTTCATAAGGTTTGGGAGAAGAGCCTGTGCCTGCTCTCCACGTGTGGTTCTTCCCTGGGGGTGTGTGATGCCACCCAGAGCTCCTGACAGGATTTTACTCTCCGCTTTTCTGGCTCGAAAATTGCAGGGAAGTTTATCCCGGGTGACCATTGAAGATGAACCAGGCAGTTTGGTTTTTGCCCTCATCTCATTGTTCAAGATCCCGTGGTTTGAATCTGAAAGGTGCTTCTTGTGTTGTTACGCAGGGCAGGAGGAAATAAATCCCAGTTACACTCTGCAGGCACTTGCTGTGCCAGCAGAGGTTTAAAATCCTCCTGGGATGCAGAAATCAGGGACATAACCCTCTTTTGCTCTATGCCTGAGTCTACAGACCACATTTAATACTGTTCCTTTTCGCTTGCAGCCTGTAAGTCCTCAGTGACTCATTCTGAGAGGAGGGGGAGTATCTGGGGTAAAACTGATGGGAGCACAACCAGTCCAATCCGTTGCAGGTTATTGGATTGGTTCTTTCAGGAAAGTCACCCTGGCAAGAAGTCAGGGAGGATTTAGGAGCCTGCCTCATGCATCACAGCAGGACATCAGTTTGGGGTGGTTTTACACACACAGCTCTGAGATAAATGGGGGCCCCAGAAATGTCCCACTCATGGTCAGGTCTCTCCCTGCCCTGGTTTCCTTCCCCAGTGCTCAGGGCAGAGAGGAGACCCCCGAGAGCTTTTGTGAGGGACATGTGCTCATGGTAAAAATGCCCCGAGAACTTGACCAAACCTTGTGCTTCTCATCTCAACTTGCACCAAAACCCTACCCAGGGCTCCTTGCAAGGAGATATGAAAACCTAATGAGTTCCCACAGTCCTCCCAGCACGGCACACACGAGTCACACCTTGGGGAGCTCTGGTTGTTGTCGTCACACTGATGCCTAAAATCCCTGCAAAAAGGCTCAAACCAACATTAGTGGAGAACAGGCAGAGAAGTGCCTTTATTTAGAAGCTTCCAGGTGCACACCAGAAATACGTGCACACGTGGTTCGGTGATGTAGCAATTTGTATAACTTACAGTAATTAGCATATGTGATATCTCAAACCAACCTTCAGTGTTCCTTCAGTACCCATTTCCCCTGGTGCCCATCCTCCAAAAGCTCAGAACTGCCCCTTGGAGCCTCTCGGGGCCTCCTCTTCTGTTTTGCCTTCAAACTATTCTTGCAGGTGCTTCTTCCAAACACCGTGTCCTTGGCAAAAATCAGAAACATGTGAGAAAGTGTCCACTGATTTCTAAACACCACCTAAAAATGTGAGCAACCCAGGAAAACCTACACAATTCTAAAAAAATTCTAAAAATACTGACAAATCTGCAAAATACACACTGAAGCCCTTAGGTATCAATGTAATGGATGCTCTGATCTCATTTTCTTTCTCCCCCCCACCCAGGATGAGGAGGAGATGGAGGAAGCCACCAACCAGAAGCTGGCCCTGCAGAAGGCCAAGGAAGTGGCCGAAGTGAGCCCCATGTCTGCAGCCAACATTTCCATAGCAGCGTAAGCATCGCTTGCTTGTTTGGGAACTCGAACCGTTTGGTTTCTGTTTCTCTGTGTGTCTGTTCAACTGGAGCATCCCGTGGTACTCTGGGAGCCCTTCCAGCCCATCTCTGTTACTGCCAGGGCTTTAGGTTGACCAACTATTCAGTGCTGATGGCTTAACCATGGATTTAATTAAGGATTTATTTCATTTGGTTTTCTTTGTTACGTCTCATTTTTTGCCTTGCTCTACTTTAGAAGGATCTTTTTCTTTTCAAGCTGTCCTAGGATAGAGTTCACCAGGTGAAGTGGTAACATGTCACTTGGGGTTTTTAATGACGAGAGGTATGCGAGCACCGAGTGTATTAATTATTCCTTAACATCTCTGAAAATTTAAGTGTAAAGGCATCCTCTTAAATATCAGACAGAAAAATATGCTTGAATGCTCTCTCTTTGCTGTTTGAAAGAGTGCTGGGCTCTAAAATCCTGTCTATGAACAGTCACTGGTTTGTAGATAGAAACAACGATTTGCATTTCACGGATGAGAACATGTGCACCAGAATCCTTGGAAAACGTTGCTTTGGGGACCACTTTTCCATAGATCCTGATCTAACTGAAGTGGAAAAAATTATAGGTAGGTGGAAATACTTGTCCAGGTGTTGCTGAGGTCAGTTCTGCCCATGTGGGATGATGTTTGGGATGTGCCAACCTGGAATTGTCCAAGGCCAGGTTGGATGGGTCTTGGAGCAACCTGGGCTGGTGGAAGGTGTCCCTGCCCATGGCAGGGGGTGGCACTGGATCATCTTTAAGGTCCCTTCCAACCCAAACCACTTTATGGTTCTATTCTATGATACCTTGCAAGGATTTGCTCTAAAGGATGTTCTTCTTAAAGGTTCACTGAACTCTTCTGGAATTTTAACATCAGGACAACCAGCACCAAAATATTTGGTGCATTTTACTGAGAGCTGCTGATGTTTTCCAGACCCCCTTTATAGGGGAGACCTCCAAGGGCTGGAGAAGCTCAGGCATAGAAAAATAAATTTCCTGTTCAATTTTATTGCAAAATAACCTGGAATGCAGCCGGAATCTGCCTGGTCCTTCAGTGTAAAGCTCTTGAGGGCCTTGTTATTGGGAGTTTAGTCCACTTCATCGCAGACAATGGGCCAAATGGAGCCAGTCTGTTACATGTGAAGGAAAAAGAATATTATTAATTTGACTATTTTATCCTTCTTCCCATTTTATTTTGCCATTACTGCTTTAATCAGCTCCTATTTATGCTGTGTTTGTCGGTTTTAAATACAATCCTTTCCTTGCAATGGTTTCCTGTCCAGTCTTGAAAAGAAGTCAAACAAGGAGAGTTGCACTTGTTCTTTGACTCATTTCTTGCTACTGTTATTTTAAAATGCAAGATGATGATGAGTATTTTCTTCTTTTTTAATCAAAGCACAGTGCGTGGGAAGATTCCTTAGAAATCAGCAGGGAAAACACCCAACTTTAATGGAGTTAAGGTTGCACACCACATTTTTAAATTGCTTCAAATCACCTTATTCCATGATTATCCCCTTTTTTTAATGCTCTTAAACTACACAGTGGTCCTGAAGACAGAGCAGATCCTGTGCCAATGGCAAGGCTTGTCAGAGCTGGACATGCCAAGAGTGAAAAAAATGCTTGAAAATGGGATTTTTGGAGTATGGAAATACACAAAAGCAAATGCCTGGAGAGCTTGGGCACAAAGAACTGGGAAACAAACACCCGTAGAACTAAGTGGGTGTTGAACAAGGGCTGGGAAAACTGGGATCGGGCTCCCAAAGTCTTGCTGCCAAGGTGGCTCTACCCAATCAGTTTGTATTTTTATTTCCTCCTAAAGAATGATTTTTTAGTTTTTTTGATTGAATTTTATTTTCAGATGAAAATTAATTTCTACGAAAATTAATTTCTATGACAGGCATTTATAGCATGGATTGACGTTCCGAAAAAAACCCACATTTTCTCTACCTGCCCCAGTGAAAATAGTGTTAGCAGAGGGCACCATGACTTGCATTTCCTTAGTCACGATGCTCGTGCTCGTGGTGTGCTTGTCCAGCTCCCACAGAGGTGATAAAGCTGTCCCTGGGCTGAGCCTGGTGAAAAGTCATATTGGCTGTTGTGCTGTTTCACTGCTCGGCTGCTGTGCTTGCTCTTTTCTTCCTTTCCCTTGTGAGTCCTGCACCAAGGACTGCAACATGGATCTCACAGATCTCATAGATCTCTTCTGAAGCTCCTTCCAGACTTTTCCATCCTCTGTGGTGACCCTGAGATCAGCTCAGTTGGTTATAATTACCCTGAGGTCCTGGTTTGATCCCTTGTTGATCCTTGCGGGATCCAGCGCAGAACATTCTCTGATCCTGTATCTGCTCTTCCACCTCTGTTTTTCCCATTCCAGCAGTTTACCTGCTCCAATTCTTCTCCTCTCCTCTGCCATTCCAGCCTCCCTTCATAACTGAGCTCCAAACAACATCCCATTTATTGCCTTGGTTGCAAAATGTCATTTCCTAAGCATACAAAACGGGTTGCTTATTTAACCCGTCAGCCTGTCTGGAGGGTCTGCAGAGGCACCTTCACCTTCACCCGTGGAATTGGATGCCGTGTGAGCCCTGGATTGCTTTGGGATTGATAGATGTCCTGGGCATCTCTTTTAATAACACGCTCATCATTGCAGTGCTCTTGAGGTCTCATTTATCTTGCGGCTGCCTCACGGTGCTTTGTGACAATATTCCGCACTTGTTTGTAGCTCCTGCTCCATCCATCTCCCAGGATTTCATTGGTTTGCCTTCTGCTCCACCAAAGGGATTAACCCAGACACATTCGCCTGACCACAGTTTGTTTTTTCACCTGGTGAACTTTATCCTGAAGGGCCCTTTTTAATTTTGTGGCTGATCAGGTTTAAAAGGTGACACGTCGGTTTTGTCATTGTTGCAGTGTTTGGTTGAACACAGAACGTGTATTTAATTTGAGCCCATTGTTTCACTCTTATTTTTGTGATTTTTTTTTTTTTTTTATGTGTGTGTTTGTTTTCTGTTTAGCATTTTCCTTGCTTTGTTGTTTCTGGAGGTGAGTCTTTGGGGTCGTTCCGTTTGCCCAGCGTTGTGTTGAAGACCCTCTGTGTCGTACCACATTTAAACCTCTCAGCCTCTGGAACTGGGGGGAATGTTTAAAGCAAACCATTGGTGCAGCTTCCTTGGTGGCCAGAATGGAGGAGGAGGGGAAAAGGGATGATTGCAAGGCAAAGAACTTTGGGATGCCCCTGGAAAGGCACCAGTGGAAGGAAGAGCCACCAGGCTGCTTCCTGTGGGTCACACAAAGATCCCGATTCAAACATTCCCTTTTTTTTTGCCCTGCTTTTGCTTAACCTGATGCCTGAACTCCCCGTGTTTGGGTTCCTCCTCTACCTCTTCTATTCCAGCCAGAGATGCACCAATGGCATGTACAAAAGGGGCTGCAATGAGCACACCTGGCCCAGCAAGACCAGCTGGAGGGACACGAGCTGTGGCTCACCTGGCACTCAGAGCCCATGGATTTTCCAGTGGCCTCCCCTCACCCTTTCCTGGGAAAACTCTTAAAGTAGCAATTTTTTAGCCATCCTAAATCTGTAGGTGCCTGCTAGGTGGTTCTGCTGAAGTCACACCGAGTGAAACCTTCTGCACTCTTAGAAGGTTTTGGGTTTCTCTGATTCCACGTGGTGATGGGTTACAGTCGGAGCCAGACCCTGGGAAATTATTTCATCACGGGTGTGGGGAGTGAGTTTTGGATGGGAGGAGAACTCCTCAGATGTGCTGGATGAAACGTGATGGACAGTAAGATGGATGTGGGCAACAGACATAAACACTGTCGAATTACCCACTGCCATTTTCCAAAGTTTCTTGTGCATCCCGGGACGACCTTCCAGCCTCCAAAGACCTCTTCATCTCCAGGCTCTGGCTGGTTTTTGCTCGTTTGTTCAAATCAGCTGACACGTGAATTGCAGGTCCTCAGGTGGACACTGCCTGTCCATGGGAGCGAGTCAGAAAAGCCAGGAGAAAAGTGCCAGGAGCAAAGAGAGCCGGCCAGTCCCTTGCCTGTGACATCTCAGAGCTGCCTGTCCCTTTTGTACAGGGCTGGGGACGGAGGGGAGGGCGCGGGAACCGCTTTGTTTCTCCAGGACGTTTTCCATCTCAGAGGCTCCATATCTTCCTCCTGTCTTGGGAATACTGTGGTGTGTTCCCACACCTCTGTTGGGCTGCGGGGACCCAACAGGACCCAGCAGGACGCGTGTGTGAGCCGTGCTGTGCCGGGGGATGCATAGATTAGAAGAGCTGTTCTTTTCCTCTTGCTGGCTTGTGATTTCTTCCCTTTCTTTCTCCCCCCTGGAGTGTGTTGGTGTGTGAGGTGCTGGGATTGCTCCCGTTAGTTTACCTTTTTGTCCTTGCTGTTGGTGTGACAGCGACCCAGCGGCACCCAGAGACACTCCCAGTGCTCTGTCCCTCATGGATGGTAAGTAGCGTTGAGCGGGACTCCAAGCGCTCCTCTCACTTTGGCTTTGCTTTGTGGTTTCACACCCCGGAGCTCCAATTCAGTCCAATTTGTGGTTTCCAAAAAGCAGCGATGGGAGCAGAGGAGCGACCCTGGAGCGCTGCGGGACTTGTGGAACGTTGGCTGGCCTGGTTATGGGGAGCCTTGGCGTGGTCTCCATCCTGCCCCCCACCAAACGAGGGCGAGATAAACCCCAGGGGTGTGCAGATCTGCTGCCAGCAACCAAAAGCGACCTTGCCACAGGCATTGCACAGGGTTGGTGCTGACTTCAGGCGAATTAGGGCAGCCCAGGACATTCTCCTCCACCAAAGGGATGTCTTAGTTCTGCTTGGGGCCATTTGTGCAGCCAAGGGCTTGTTCCCCGCAGGGCTCACCTGCCGTCCTGGGGTTGCAGCCTCTGGCCAAGGAGTAAAAAGGTCCCCAGCTGGACTAACCTGGAAACAATAATTTTCTTGGCAAGCCCACTTTGACTCCTGCTCATGTTCCATTTGGCGTGACACAAAAGGCAGATATGCTGAAGTTTAGGGAGAATATTTTACCTGATTGTTCAGCACATTGTTTGCTCCAAGCAAAACTTTTATGATGCTTTTCATAATTTCTCTTCTTCCAGGTTTCTGCACCTCTGGGTTTTGTGTTATATGTAGTACCTGGGCCAACATTTCTGTTTAGAATAGTCCTTTAATTGTATTAAATGTATATTTTAAACTCTATTTATATGATATCTAAAGGATATTGGATTTTAATTGGCCTTTTTGTTTGCTAATGTTGATGGTTAGCAGATTAAAACTCTCACGGAAACAGGAGAAAAAAATGCTCCAACTGAAAAGGCAATGCCAGGAGGTGAAGAGATTTTATTTTCAGTCTTGGGGACAGGTCTTTGAATGATGTAGATTGATAAAAATGATCATTTATAACTATGAAAAAATTAATTCTTCAAGCCAAGATCTATTCTGGTTGTCTCTAAATTCCCTCCCAAAGGCAGAATAACCTCTTTTTCAGTGTAATTCAGCGATTCCATATTTAGAACCCCCCACATATATGGTGTTTATATAAACACTGGATGGAGGAGAAGCTACAAAATTACTTGGGAACCCAAAGAAGCTCCTTTCAATTCTGGGCACGCCCTGCTGAAGCTGCAGCACAGCTGAGGTTTTTGGGCACATTAACCCCTGTTTGGACAGTATGAGCTCAGGCACATCCCCATCCCTGCCAGAGGAGAGAGGTGGGTGCCTCTGAAGGGCAAATCTGAGACAGGGACTGAGGAGAAGCTTCCTGGCACCAGCTGCTGGAGCTCGGGTGGATTCTGGAGCTGGGCATGTGGCCTCCAGCCCATCTTCTCCATGCTAAGCTTCCTCCTTGTGCCACAGGGCCAGAGCAGGAATTAGCATCTTGCTCCCACTTGGAAATCACACTTTGTAAAAGCAGCCCCCACTCGGTCCTACAAAGGTCTCTCCCTGAGGTCCCGGCGATGACCCCGCGGAGAAGTCCCCACGCTGTGAGTATGGCACACGGAGGCACCAACTCCTGAGATCATCCTGTGGCTTTTGGTTCACCTTTTAATTTCCTTCCCCCACCTTTGGTTCCATTTTTGGTTCTTTGGTTGTCTCCCCTGGACTAGAAGGTGGTGTGTCTGTGGCTTCCACACGTTGTGAAGCTTGCCTGGTCTCCTCCCGAGGCTCACACTGCCGTCTGCATCCGACAGGACACGGCCTGTAGGAGCCTCCTCCCGATGTCCTTTATGGTTTCTCTGCTCTTCTTCTTTTGGTTTGGTTGGTTTGGTTTTTTTTTTGTTTGTTTGTTTGTTTTCTTTTTCTTTTCTCACTTTTTGTTTTCTTTGTTTGTTTTGTTTTTGCATGTGCAGTTTTGTAAAGCAAACTCGAGGTACTGTATCTCGCAGCTCGTCAGTCTCCAGCGTAAATTCACCGTGAGTTGCTCTCTGTTACAATATTCAGTAAATGGATTTATCATTTCTATCTCTATGTTAATCAACCACCCTCTTTCCCCTTCTCCTGACGCCTTCAGTCCCCCGCCTCGTTTTTCCCAAAAATCATTCCCATCATTGTGGAAATCCTCCAGACCAACATCCAGTGGAAGGACTGGAACGTGTGTGACATTGTCATATGATGCTTGTGATTTGATCTGTAGTGTTTCATCCATCAGCTGTGGCTTCTCCTCCCCCTCTTTCCCTCATTTTTCTCCCATCCCCTTAGTTATTTCTATCATTAGCTGTTTTCCCCTCTTCTCCCATCTCCCCTCATTTGATGGCTTGTCTTGTTATCACTTGTATTTCTGTCCTCTGTGTTTATTATGCACTGGGCTGATGGCATTGATGTTCCACCAGTGTTTGCGCTTTGGGTTCAGTAGGAGAGCCAGGAGTGCACTCTTGGAGTGCAAGCTGGAGAAGGACTTCAAACGAAACTCCTGGGAATGGGGTCCAAGCGAGACTAAATTGGAAAACTCTGTATCAACATCCTTGGGAAACTGGTTGTGCTTTTGCTCTCTGCCCTTCTCGAGCTGGAAAATAAAGGTACAGATTTTGTAAAAATGAGGCACTTGGCAACTCCTCTGGACCTGGGGCTGAGCAAACACAGTTGGAAACCTCCCATTCACTCCACGTGCTTCCTAACAAACAAATCCTGCTGGCTTTGCTGTGAATCGGGGTGTGCTTTGACACCGACGCAGGTTTGTAGAAAATACCATTATTCCGTCCAACTAATGCAACGAAACTCCTCATGAGCTTCTCATCAGCCCATGTGAGTGTCTCCGCTTTGGGTTGTCCATTTACCGTGTGGTGTTGTCTTTCTTCTTTAATGCTTTTGGAGAGACAAGTAAGTGCAATTCAAACCCCACAGCAGGTGAAGGTATGGTGAAACAAAGGACGCTCCTGACATTTTCCTTTTTATCCCGGGTGTTTTGGGGGTTCTTACATGAAAAACCTGTTGATGTGACGTGTGAGTTTGGCTCCTGTGGCCAAGAGTGAACCTTTGTGACTAACAAAAGTAGGTGTGATATGTGTGTGCTGAGGTCTGATGTCTCATGGGGCGGGGACGGTGAAAATTAAGGGAATAAACCAGAGCAAGGCAGGTTTTATCTCATTTCTTCCGATGCATTTCCTGGCTGTTGAGAGCCTTGGACAGGCAGAGAGAGGTTTCCTTCCCTTTGGGTGTCTCCCAGCCTGGCAGGAGGAGTGGGAATGTTCAAAGGTGGTGATGGAGGGGAGGTGCTGCCCATCCAACCTCACCCCAGATCTTGAATGTGCTCCAGTTGGAAGTTGCCCCAAACCAGCGTGAGACAATGTTTGCCCAATTAGGAATAAAGAATAAAGTATTTGTCCCCCTTTTCCAAACTTCCAGAGGCAGAACTGCCTCGTATAAAAGGATGACATCAAACTGCAGGTACTAAAATCCCCTTGGAAGGGGGATTTGCCCCCATTCCGAGGCACTGAGGTCTGTTCCAAACTCCCCCCCAGCCCCAGGACAGCAGAACAGAGGCAGCTTTTGCTGCTGTGACTCACATCTGTTCTCTGAACAGAATCAACTTGCACTGCAAAAAGCTGTAACTGAGGGTTTCTTATCCTCTTTAACATTTCTATGCACCGTCTGGGCCATAATTTGTAATTTCCTATGCAAAGCAGGGCTGGTTTGGATGGATCAGCTGAGTGGGCATTTTTTTGTCAGCGAGGCAAAAAAAGAGCATTTCCCCAGAAAACCCCTCGTTTGGATTAAATAAACGACTGAACCTCAGAAAAGTCTGCAAAGTATAAAAGTACCAGCGGTCACAGAGCATCAGCAGAGCCCCCCTGAAGTGTGAAGGCATCTGAAGGTTTTATTTACTCAGTGTAAAATGTCATGGTTAGAAATGATTGGGGGGGGTGGGTGGTATTTTAAATCCAAATAGATAAACTGGAACAGCCCCTCCCAGGGCCAGGCAGGTGCTGTGGATTCCCATTCCCTGGGGGAATACTGGAATAGGTTCAGGAGGCTTTTATAGCCCTCTGGTTCTCCCCACTGTGAGTGCTTTATTGTGATTACACTGAACAAAGACGTGCTCTAATTTCTGAGCACAGATGGAAGTTGAAAAGTAATCTGCTAATCAAAAAGAGCTTTTAAAAAGTGCAAAAAATCCCTGTTCCTCCAACTCCCTTTGGTTGCTCAAACAGTAGAAAATACCTCATGCCTTTAATATCACTGAGAAGCAGGATTTGCAAAGCCATGGTCATCTGTTCTGAAAGAACAAAGCTTATTCCAAAATCTTCTGAGATCCGGAGGGTTGGGTTTTCTCCATGTTCTTTCTTTGATTATTAAAAAAAATACATAAAAATCTAAATTGGTAAGAAATTAGAGACAAAAATCCCTGAGCTAGTTTCTTTAAAAAATTAGAATAAATCAAGGTGAATCATTTTCTTGTGCTAATTCCAGCCTTTAGTGCTATAACAAATTTGTGATACAGGCAATGCAAGAAGCACAAAATACATTTTTCATTCACCGAGGAGAGGTAATTAAACAGAGATATGCTCTATTTCTTTAAGCAGATCAGCATTTATCTAAAATACATATTGAAACTGGCAACTCATTTGTATGTACACAGGCAATGATACAGCCAAGTGAATAATTGTGTTGGAGTTTTCCAACAGTCTGGATTTAAGAGTGTTGAATTTCCATCTGAATCCTTCTGTTGCAACGGGTGAGGAAATCCCAGGGGGTGCATTCAGTAACTTGGGGTTTCCTTTGTACTGCTGCTGTTGCTTGTTTATCTCTGGCAGGATCCAGAGGTGTCAGTCATTGCTTGGACACGACAAATTACATGTTCTCAAGAACATTACAATGTTCTAGGATGGTAAATGGAGGCAAAGCCAGTGTTTCACAGGATGGGGATGATTTTTTTTTTCCCCCAAAAGTGATGAACACTTTCACCTGCCAGTTTTTTTCCCAGAATAAAACTTAGTTTCCCTTCCCAGCCCAGTTCCCTCTTTCCCACCCCAACCCTCACAGCCTGTCTCTGCTGCACAAACCCAACTCTAGACAGGCTGATATCACAAAGAGGGAAATGAAAAACCTTCAATATCTTCTGCCAGGATGAATTTGTCATGTTTTCAGCCAAGATCCCAAATTATTCTTGATCTTTATCTCTTGCTTTTGTATATTCACTGTCTGGGCTTTATTTCCAGCCTCACAATGCAAAAAAAAAGGGGCTGTGACTTCATTCCCTGATGAGTTTTGTCTTGGTTTTTACCAAAAGCCTGGAGTTTATGGTGGGACTTTAGTCTGGGACTTTGAAGTGCTTTGGGCAGAATGGAGAGTGGGGTTTCAACACTTCAGAGGAAAAAGATAATTTAAAATAAATGTAACTTGACTGGGGTTTAGGAGAACTTAATGCCTCCACATATTTAACTTCGGTGTGTTTTTTGTTAAATCAAACCATAACAATCTGGCTTTTAACTTCCATTTCTTGCTTTTCCTTTTATCTCTCTCACCCTGTTCTTTATTACTGAGCCTGCAATTATGTGATCACAATTCATAACTGAAATACCAGCCCAATCTCGAGGTCTGAAAAGGGATCTTGTGCCTAAAGGACAACAATATAACTTGAGACAGAAGAAATATTTTCTGGCATTTTCCTCAGATCAGAATGTGCATAAAGCCAACCCTTGTATTCAGACTCCTGGCACCAGCATGTGATGTACTTTTACTGAAAACGATCAGAAAATTCTTATTGTCAGAGGGACAGGGAGAGTGGGGAGCAGTGGCTGAGTGAAATCATCCCGGGATGAAAAACTCCAGCAGAAAACAGTAACATTTGGCTCTGTTACCACCAGGAAGCTTTGGCTTGGCTGAGCTTTGCATCCCTTCGGAGCTGTGCACAAACAAGGGGGCTCAGCTGGCACCAAACCCCAGAGCAGCAGCTTGTCATTATTGCACTGCTCGTGGGGAATTGTGGCCACGGACACCTCGTGGGAGGGGCACCAAAGTGCTGGCTCTGTCCTGGGATTTGTTTGCTTGGAAAATACTCCAACCCACCCTGGGGAGATCCCACCTGGGGTCTTCTGTCCAGCTCTGGGCATAGGAAGGACGTGGAGACCACAGGGATGCTCCAAGGGCTGGAGCCCCCTCTGCTCTGGGACAGGCTGGGAGAGCTGGGGGGGGTTCACCTGGAGAAGAGAAGGATCCAGAGAGACCTGAGAGTCCCTTCCAGAGCCTAAAGGGGCTCCAGGAGAGCTGGAGAGGGACTGGGGACAAGGCATGGAGGGACTGGGGACAAGGCATGGAGGGACTGGGGACAAGAGGGAACAACTTCCCACTGCCAGAGGGCAGGGTTGGATGGGATATTGGGAAGGAATTCTTGGCTGTGAGGGTGCGCAGGTCCTGGCACAGGTTGCCCAGAGAAGCTGTGGCTGCCCCATCCCTGGAAGTGTCCAAGGCCAGGTTGGACAGGGCTTGGAGCAACCTGGGCTGGTGGAAGGTGAGTGGGGGTAGAACTGGATAAGCTTTATGGCCCCTTTTGACCCAAACCAGTCTGGGATTCCATGAACTTTCTGGCTCCACACTGTCCACAGGAGCTCAGCTGCTCCCCAAAGCCCCCCAGGGATGCTCAGCTCCATCCCCCTCTGACACCTCAGCTTCTTCCTCCTGCTGAGACCCGTTACCTGGTTCAGCACATCCTGGATCTGCAGTTCTCCAAACTGTTCAAAAGAACAGGAAAAATGAGTAGGAATTCAATCCGGGGATGATAATATTGAAAAAACCCCAAAAAATGACACTTTGTTGCTCTTAGAAATCAGCGCCAGTGAGAGTCTGAAAGGCATTTTGAATTTCAGTAGCAGGTTCCTGAAGATAAGGGTGTGATTTACAGCCTTTGACCACATCAATAATTTAGAGTTTCGAGCTAATATGGGGAGAAATAAAATGAAAGAAAATGTTTTCCTTCTGAGAAACTGCCAGATTAAAAAATTCTATTATAGAAAACCAAAATCAAATTCAGGCATGGTATTGGAAGGGACTGGGCAGCGTTTTCTGCAGCACCCCAGACACCAGCACGAGGTGTGTGTGATGCACCAGCTCAGAGAATCTCCTGGGGGAGATGGAGCTCAGGAGGAGGAAAAGGTGCCAAAGCATCCAAGCAGCAACTCCCGGGGTCACTGGCAAAGCAAATTTATCTGCTAGTGGTGAGTTCATCCGCAAGAAAATTGTTTTATCAAATCTGAGAGAGACAGAACGCTCTGCTCTGTGCACACCTGCCCCAGACTGAGAGGTTTCTTTGTGTTTTCCGAGTGGAAAATGGAAACGTGGAGAGTTTATGAACTCCAAGTTTATGAAGAGAAAATCAGGTTTTAGTGGAAAGGTTTTGTTGCATTGCATTCTTTGTTGGAGCTGTGTTTTAATGAGAAATTCCCTTTCTTCTGTAATCAGAACACATTCTCTCATACCTGCAGTCTAATGTGTAGGTATTTTTAACATCAAATTATTATGTTCTTCATAGTCAGCTTTCACTCATTATTTACTAAAGCAAAAGTTTCAGGCTCGCCATTAACTGAAGCAATGGTTTGAAAGGTTATGGTAACAAAATCTTCCATCATTAAGGAGTACCCTAACATTAAAATATGACTAAATCCAGGTTTTCCTTTCCTGAATGACCCACATGGTGAGTGGCTGCATTTCTTACTTAAACCAATATAAGCCACTGATTCATTAATATGAATTTTATTTGATTCTACATGAATGGCGTGGTTTTCTTTCCAGCCACGGGCAGGAGTTGTTTGTTGGCTTCTTAATCCAAGCCAAACCAGTGGAGCTGGTATTATCTACTACAACATTTCAAGCCTAGAGGATCTGAAAATTGAATATAGTGCCAGTACCCTTCAAAGGGTTCAAAATATTCTGTAGCCAGAAAATAGGGATGGGAAGGAATTGTAAAGCAAGTGAATTACCAGCAATGTTTGTACTATGTCTGCGAGTCAGAAGTGATTTACAGAGCAATTCTCTTAATGGGTTTAAAGGGATTTTAAGAAGTAAACAGGGTTTCACATAAGCAGTTGGCTTCGTAAATAGATAGTTTTTTTTTTCCTTGGGGAATAAATGTTTGTTATCACAAAAGCTCATTTTTTTTGCCAGTTTGGACAAGTCATGGCATGTTTGTGCTGTGGATGGGCCATGTCTGTCCCTGTTCATGCATAATTAACTGCACCAGATGACGGGGGAAGCAAAGGGAATCATTTTTCCCCTGTATGTATTTTCCCATCCCTTCTGAAACTGCTCCTGTTGTCGTACCTGCCCCGTGTCCTCACGGGCGCATGGAAGGAAACCGTGCTCCGTTTTAAGGTGACATTCCTGGTGGGCCATAAACCCCCCCAGATCTCCGTGTGCCCAAGGACAGTGGGGCAACAGGAGAGGAGCAGCTGCCGTGGGCACTCCGTTGCTGTGGGACCTTGGAGAAAGCCAAAGCCAGGCAAATGCACTTGGACAAGCAGATGACACTTTCCCTCCAGTTGCTGCTGCATTGGCTCAGAGAACCCTAAATGCTGTCCCCATTGGCTTGCAGAGCCCTAAATGCTGTCCCTGTTGGCTTGCAGAGCCCTAAATGCTGTCCCTGTTGGCTTGCAGAGCCCTAAATGCTGTCCCTGTTGGCTTGCAGAGCCCTAAATGCTGTCCCTGTTGGCTTGCAGAGCCCTAAATGCTGTCCCTGTTGGCTTGCAGAGCCCTAAATGCTGTCCCTGTTGGCTTGCAGAGCCCTAAATGCTGTCCCCATTGGCTCAGAGAGCCCTAAATGCTGTCCCCGTTGATTTGGAGAGTCCTAAATGCTGTCCCCATTGGCTCGGAGAACCCTAAATGCTGTCCCCATTGGCTTGCAGAGCCCTAAATGCTGTCCCCATTGGCTCAGAGAGCCCTAAATGCTGTCCCCGTTGATTTGGAGAGTCCTAAATGCTGTCCCCATTGGCTCGGAGAACCCTAAATGCTGTCCCCATTGGCTTGCAGAGCCCTAAATGCTGTCCCCATTGGCTCAGAGAGCCCTAAATGCTGTCCCCGTTGATTTGGAGAGTCCTAAATGCTGTCCCCATTGGCTCGGAGAACCCTAAATGCTGTCCCCATTGGCTTGCAGAGCCCTAAATGCTGTCCCCATTGGCTCAGAGAGCCCTAAATGCTGTCCCCATTGGCTTGCAGAGCCCTAAATGCTGTCCCCATTGGCTCAGAGAGCCCTAAATGCTGTCCCCGTTGATTTGGAGAGTCCTAAATGCTGTCCCCATTGGCTCGGAGAACCCTAAATGCTGTCCCCATTGGCTTGCAGAGCCCTAAATGCTGTCCCCATTGGCTCAGAGAGCCCTAAATGCTGTCCCCATTGGCTTGCAGAGCCCTAAATGCTGTCCCCATTGGCTCAGAGAGCCCTAAATGCTGTCCCCGTTGATTTGGAGAGTCCTAAATGCTGTCCCCATTGGCTCGGAGAACCCTAAATGCTATCCCCATTGGCTCAGAGAGCCCTAAATGCTGTCCCCATTGGCTTGGAGAGCCCTAAATGCTGTCCCTATTGGCTTGGAGAACCCTAAATGCTGTCCCCATTGGCTTGGAGAGCCCTAAATGCTGTCCCTCTTGGCTTGGAGAGCCCTAAATGCTGTCCCCATTGTGTCGGAGAGCCCTAAATTCTGTCCTCATTGGCTTGGAGAGCCCTAAATGCTGTCCCTATTGGCTTGGAGAGCCCTAAATGCTGTCCCCAGAGAGGACCTGCCTGCTCAGATGTTTTCCTCCCCTCCCCTGTGGTGTGCCCTGGCACTGATGGCTCTCCCTGCTTTGGATCTGATGGCGAGCTCGCTGGCAGCCTCCGCTTTTCCCTGATTGCATTTTTGCTGCACTTCATATATTTCCTGTTCTGCCTCTTATTTTTTTCCCTTTAAGTATCTGTCCCTGTAGAACAAGGAAAGGATGGAGCTGTTGCTTCTGAACCTCCTGCTCTTGACTTGTTAGCGGCCCCAGCCAGCAGGTGGCTGGGGGTTGGAGTTTTTTGGCAGTCGCCTCCGCGACTTGTGTCAACGTTAAGGATGCGGCTCATTTCTGGATGCTGAGAAACTCGAGCCTGTAGTGACAGCGCCTGCTCTCAGGAAGGCATTTTAGCAAAATAGGCTTCATTAATATGTGCACTGCCTGCTTTTTGCAGGTTCTTGGCGTGTGTCTCCCTGGCGGCACCTTTCAGTCAGCCAGGAGTGATGTACAGTGGAAGCTTTAGCACCTCAGGGGTAGTTTAAAGGCTGATTTAAGTTCTTGGTGTAGCTGAAACACAAGTGAAAAACCCCTCCTGGAGTGACACGTCTTGTGTCAGAGCTGGCAGGTTCTGAGTGTCTCTGCGCTGGGGTGATACCAGCTCTGCATCCTCAATCTTCCTTCTTCCACCTGCTCTGATTCAGGAGATTTTCTTTATTATTTGGCTTGGTTGCGCCCAGCGCAGGCACTGATGGACAGGCTGTGCCCTTGAAAGCTGCCTGATGATTTCCTGGGTGTTTGACTTTGGGGAGCTACTGCAGGGAGACTGGGGCTTTGTGTCCCACCCCTGCATGGTCCCATGGACACGGAGCACAGGCTGGAGCACGAGGAGTGGGTGGTGGTGCTCTTTGTGCTCTGGGGTTGCAGATAAACCAAAGGTTTCAGGCAGCACAGGGGCACTTTCCCAACTAATCAGTATGGCTGTTATCACTTCAGTGCTGCTGGTTTGCTCCGGCTGCTCAAAACACAGAGCAAAAGCCAGTCCCAACCCCAGGGACTTTCATTACAGAGTGAAAAATGTTCCCTGAGAACAAAGGTTTAGGACTCAGATGTTCACGCAGATGTCCCTAAGCTGCCTTGCTTCCCTGAGCTAAAGGGGAGGTTCAGTTTTGGAGCCCAGCTGGGTTTAGCAGAGCTGGATGTGGAGGGTGGCAGAGCAAGGTGCCCACCCGTGCCAGAGGATGTGCAGGACACGCCGGGATGCCCAGCCCAGGCAGCTCCATCTCTCTGTGCCCATCTCTGCTGAGTGCAGAGCTGCAAACACAGAGCATGTGGCTTCTCATGGGAAATCCTCGTACAGGGCAGAAGGGCTGAGTGGTCACAGGATTCTCCTGTTGCTCATCAGTTCCTTCTAAAGCCACATAAACCTGCTGATGAGTGATAACGTTTTCATCGTCCATAATGCTGAACCAAAAAGAACTGGCAAGGCTGGTCATCCTTGTGCCAGAAGTCACCAGGGCAGCTTCAAGGGTGCTCTCCCTCATGAGGAGCCTGCTCTCATCCTTGGATGTGGGAGTTTTTGGGAGCCAGGACCTTCTGGTATCATTTACATTTAGAACTGGCATTTTGTGGTGCAAATGGGGCACTTGGATGCTGGAAAAATTAGTCCAGAATGTGCCTCTTGGGAACAGGGGGTGCAGATACTTAGTTTTGGTGATTAGCTCCACTCGCTCTGGTTTCTGGATTAAATCAGATTCTCTCACACGTGCCTGAGTACCCTCGTGCCATTTTCAGTGAGGGTTTAAGTAGGTTTTTGCCTCTTTAGCAGAACCAGGTGACAGCAGCCTCTCTATGGCCTCACCTGCAATAATGGGATAGTTTTGGGCACTGCAATGTAAGGAAGATACTGAGCCATTAGAGAGTGTCCAAAGGAAGCAACAAAGATGGGAAAGGGCCTGGAGGGGCAGCGTGTGAGGACACTGAGGGCACTTGGGGTGTTCAGCTGGAGAAGAGGACCCTGAGTGGACACCTCAGTGCAGGTACAACCTCCTCTGGAGGGGCAGAGGAGG
Source organism: Grallaria varia (assembly GCA_013396735.1). Taxonomy (NCBI): domain Eukaryota; kingdom Metazoa; phylum Chordata; class Aves; order Passeriformes; family Formicariidae; genus Grallaria; species Grallaria varia. The sequence continues at coordinate 512,175 of VWZG01006518.1, forward strand.
GGCAGGCACTGATCTCTGCTCTGGGGGGACCAGGGACAGCACCCAGGGAATGGCTGGAGCTGTGTCAGGGCAGGGTCAGGTTGGATCTCAGGACAAAGTTCTTCCCCCAGAGGGTGGTGGGCACTGCCCAGGCTCCCCAGGGCAGTGGGCACGGCCCCAAGGCTGCCAGAGCTCCAGGAGGGTTTGGATGATCCTCTGGGGCACAGGGGGGGACTCTTGGGGATGGTCCTGTGCAGTGCAGGGCCAGGGGTTGGGCTCAATGATCCTTGTGTGTCCCTCCCAGCTCAGCATGTTCTGTGATTCTGTAAAGAACTGACTCCCAGCAGAGCTCAGGGACACAAAACCTTCCTGACAGCTCCTGCTGTGCTACACGAGTGTGTCTGAACGCTCCGCCCGGGGTTTGCACACAGAGACAGACCCAGACAGTCCAAACCAGCTCAGGCACACGCAAAAGCTGCTTATTTTCTGCTGTCAGAGGAGCCCATGAAGTGCGTAAGGAAGGTGTGTGTGCCTCCTGTGCGGGCTCTGGGTTCTGCACCAGAGGCTGCAGAGGTCAGGCTGATGTGTGGCACGTGGAGATGTCCGAGTAGGCTGGTGGAAGGCAAACAGCATTCCCATCTTTGTTAGAAAAAGTTTCGTTAAGGAAAAAATGGGTGCTGGTCTTCCACCAGGCTAAATCCCACCCTGGCAGCCAGCGGGTTTACTTTGATTTCATGCAAAAGCAGAATTTGAGTTGCCATCTTTAGGAGGAAAGGAAAAAGTCTTCCTTTCGTGCCCTGGCTGGGTAGGTGAGCCTGTTGTGTGTGGTGGTGAGAAACCAAGTGCTGTGTGGAGAAATCAAGCATTAAGGCAACGCCAGTGGAGTTACCAGCATGAAACTGAGGGAGAGAGACAGAGATGAGCAGGTGCCTCCAGGGATGAAGGTGCTCCCATCTCATCTGCATCTCAGGAGATGGTGAAGGGTCCAGAAAGGCCATACAAGGAGCAGCTGAGGGCACTTGTCTTGTTCAGCTGGAGAGAGGACACTGAGGTCAGACCTCACTGGGGTCTGCAGCTTCCTCAGGAGGGGCAGCTCCACTCTCTGCTCTGTGTGACAGTGACAGGGCACAGGGAATGGGTGGAGCTGGGCCAGGGCAGGGTCAGGTGGGATCTCAGGGAAAGGTTCTTCCCCCAGAGGGTGGTGGGCACTGCCCAGGCTGCCCAGGGCAGTGGGCACAGCCCCAAGGCTGCCAGAGCTCCAGGAGGGTTTGGATAACGCTCTGAGGGACAGGGTGGGATTGTTGGGGTGCCTGTGCAGGGCCAGGGGTTGGACTTCAGTGACTTCCCCTTGCTCCTCCTGCCATTGTAACTCCTCTTGCTCATCGCTGATCTGCTCCTCCAGATGTTTCGAGGTGGGGAGAAAGGTGCTGTTACTTGTGGGCAGCTTTGGGGGCTGTTTCCAGGCTCTGGCTGGGGTGTGTGATTTCTGTGTGCTGACACTTGAGTCCTTCAAACTGTCCTTGATGCTCTCAGCTTTTAGAACTGAAGGTAACTCCTTTCCAGAGGGCTGGTTTCATAGTGCCTGACGCCTGTGTGGGCAAACTAACACCGGTGATCCCGCTGGCTTTCCCTGCTCATGTTCTCCGCCGGCCATTCCCTCTCCATTCCTATAATTCCTTTGGTTTGACCCTCTAACTCCCCTCCTCAGCTGAAAATTCCCTATTATTTTTTTTGATTGCTACTTAGGGAATCGGCGTAAATTCCGATACTGACTTTTGTCCTTCCTCCCCTCCCCAGCAAGCAGCAGAACTCTTCCAAATCCAAGTCGGTGTGGGAGCAGAGGACCAGCCAGATCCGGATGCACAACTTCCGAGCGAGCTGCGAGGCCCTTTACAACGAGCTGGACCCGGAGGAGCGCGTCCGCTACGCCACCACCCTGCACATCAGGCCGGACATGAAGACACATCTGGATCGGCCGCTGGTGGTGGAGCCCAGGAGCGAAGGGAGGAACAACATCAGCAAGCTGAGCCCCAGCGATGTGCAGGAGGTGGAGCACCCCAAAGGCAGCTCTGCCGATGGGGCCGAAGCTCCGCGGAAGCACCACCGGCACCGGGATAAGGAGAAACTGGGAGAGCAAGAGAAAGGGGACATGGCCAAGGATGAGAGCGGGGAAACCGGCGTCAGCAACAAGGAGGAGCGGCACCGGCAGCACAGGAGCCGCAGCAAGGAGGTGGAAGGGGGCAGCAAGGAAGGGAAAAGCGAGCGGAACAGGGGGCAGGAAGGGGGGAAGAGGCACCACCGGCGAGGCTCGGTGGAGGAAGGTGGCGAGAAGGAGCACCGCAGGCACCGCACGCACCGGCACTCGGCGGAGCGGCAGGGCAAGGAGGGCAATGGGGCCGCCAATGGGGCCAGGGGCGAGCGGCGCTCCCGACACCGCGGAGGGTCCCGCTCCGGCAACAGGGATGGAGAGCCCAAGGCGGAGAACGGAGAGGAGCCGCACCGGCGGCACAGGCTGAGGAACAGGGTGCTGTCCACCTACGAGTCGGTGGAGAAGGAGAACGGGGAGAAGGAGGGAGAGGCTGGAGAGAAGGAGCACCGGAACCACCAGCCCAAGTAAGTGGTGGGACCTGTCCCACCCATGAAACCCCAGAGGTGTGTCAGGACATGACTTATTCCCGTCCCTGTGGCATTCCCTGTGGTCCTTGTGCTCACAGCAGCTCCCACCATAACCTGCAGTTCTGTTTTGCTGGAAACTGCTTTTGTAGCTGAGTGTTGTTCCTCCCAATCCCACCCCTTGCCAAGTCCCTCTGCCTTCACTGAGATCCACTTTCTAAGCTGCACAAATACTTTACAGTAATACCTTTGATTACTTTAACCTAATCTCTTTATTCACAAATTGTGCCCAAGAAAAGTGACAAATGCTTCAATTTCTAAGCAATCCCAAACCATTCCCAAATTTCTGCTAATGACTCTCTCTGAGTTAATGACAGAGGCTCCCAAAGACGATTTCAGTCCATGATGGCACATAGAACCAGGTTATACCCTTGATGTAAATACCCACAGACCCTCTGGGACACAGAGCAGACAATTTTACAGCCTCTGAAAGAAGTTTCTGAGGGACATTTTTTAAAATTACGCTCAGTCTTACTTACAGCCCTTTGATTTTCCTCTTTAATGCTGAGCCTGTCAGCTGCATCACCAGTTGTTACAGCACGTGGCTCCTTCCATTAAGAACAACGATGTCTCCCATTTGGTTTAATTCTTATGTAAGTCAAGTGAGAAAAATAGTACTCGTGGAGCATTTGGAGTAGTTAATAAAGAGGGATAGATTGCCTTTTCAGCTTTATTAGTCCAATGGAAAAGAAATTGCACTGGGATTCTTTAGAATAGAGTTCATGTCACCGTGGAGAGCTGTGAGTGGCACTGAGATAATAATTTTCCTGTCTATATTATCTTCCTTTCAGATGAATTTCAAAACACTTTGCATGCTGTTTAGTTTGCTCATGTGCACAGGCTCCCTTTCCAGCTCACTGAAGTGGAGCTGCTGCTGCAGAGCAAGGCAGGAGCTGTTGAGCTGCTGACAGCGACGTTACAGAGCGGGTTAGGATTGCAAAAGAGAGGCACCAAATTTAAACAGGGCCTCAGGAGAGCGTTAAGAAGCAGTGTCAGCCCTCATTCAGAAGCCAGCTGATGCTGGGTGGTTAATGTCACTGCGACACGCAAGTGCCACACGGTCCTTATAAACCTCAGTTACAAGGCTCATTAAACTGAATAAAGTGACAGTCAGTGGCACAGTCCGTCTTAATGCTGTGCTTGGATGTTGGCCCGGGAGGTCTCAGAGGAAAAGGTCCCATCCTGGGCTATCACTGAGCTGTCCTGCAGGCTGTGGCTTTCCTGCAAAGGCCTTCCATGAAGAAATCAGGGTGTGAAAGCCAGCGAGAGGAGCAGCGCCGGGTACGCGAGTTCTCTGAATCCTCCTTGGGCCACATTTCCCAAAACCTGCTTTTCTGCCTTAGGGAGAACCAGTGTGAGGTGGAGGCCAGCAGCAGTGTGAGTGTCCCTGTGCACACCCTGCCCAGCACCTACCTGCAGAAGGTGCCCGAGCAGCCAGAGGACGCCGACAACCAGAAGAACGTCACGCGGATGATTCAACCACCCTTGGACAAAACCACCACTGTGAACATCCCCGTCACCATCACGGCCCCGCCAGGGGAAACCACTGTCATACCAAGTGAGTGCCTTGGCCTCCAGGCTTTTTCTGCTGTGGAATTGCCAGGAAAGAGCTGCCTTTGCAAGGAGGGGGGCAGCACACAGTGGGTGGTGGGGGCTCTCCTGGCCACCAGCATCCTCACAAGAGGCAGACAGAACTTGTTGATGCAGGTTCTACAATTCCTGCTGCCTGCAGGAACTCGAGATGGGTTCCTGGGTCAGCTGGTGGCTCTCCTGGCCACCAACATCTTCACAAGAGACAGACAGGAGAAGCTGTTGATACAGGCTCTGGAATTCAGGCAGCCTGCAGGAACCCAGGATGGGTTCCTGGATCAGCTGGTGGTTCTGGAAACACCACATGAGGACATGGCTCACCCAGGGCACACCCTATCTTTGCATAAGAGAAAGACGAAGGAGCAAGAAAACCAGTGAAATGTGAGAACTGAGAGCTGGGCAGGAAAATCTGCAGCTTGTGCAGCAAACCAGCCCCAGCCTGTGGTGAGCACAGGAGCAGCTCCTCTGCTGTGTCCCCTGTCCTCTGCAAGCTCCTGCTCCAACAGGGATGGCTGATGGTTCCCCTGGCACCCCGGGGTGCTGACCAGCCACAGACCCCCAGAAAATGCCAGGGGAGGTGGTGGCATTGCATTGAGGCCCATAGAATGGGTTCATATTTCTTGGCTCGTTCACTGACCCCAGTGTGGAGCAGCAGGACCTTATGGCCACCACGGCAGCCATCGGTGATCCCGCTGCTCTGGGTCCCTCGTTGCAATCCTCTGCCTCTCAGGTTGAGCAGATCCTATCAGACTGAGCCTGTCCTCCTCCACAGCTCTTTGTTTTAGTTTTCCAGACAGTCCCAAGAGCGTTGTGCCCATGGTGTGCCCCGATGCCCCCACAGCCACCAGCTTGGGGCTGATCCCTGGCAGAGCAGGAACAAACAGGAGAAGTCTTGAGAGCTGGGGATGCCAAGGAGAATTGCAGCGTGAAATCCAAGAGGTCCAATTTAGCCTGCAGGCTGTCAGGACTCTGCTTTTCAAGGGGCACAGCCCAAAGCAGGGGCTCTCTGTGCTTTTTCACTGTGTTGTCAGCCACAAGACTTGCTTTTTCTTTTTTTTTCCTTAATTTTTTTTTTCTTAAATGGCAATTTTACTATATTGCAATGCTGACTTGCTGTCCATCACAGGTTATCTTTCCTGGCCATTTCCTCACTATCTGGTTGCAGATACAATAAGGAGTTTATTGAACATGTCACTCAGAAGCACAAAGAAGTGTCATTTCCTTGCAAAATAAGATAAAAAGTAATAAAAGCCCTGCACCTGACACATTCTAAGAGGTGGGGTTTGTGGACTCCAGGTCATGGATATCTGTCTAAGAAGAGTATTTGCAGCATAAAATGTTTTCCAGTTCATATATTGGAAATTATCCTCAGTAAATTATCCGATAAACCCACTGCACGTAAACTTCTGATGAAAACTGGAGCATTTCCAACCCTTGGGAGTGAGGTTTGGAACAACCTTAGAGCAGGAGGTCGTGTAAACCTGATGTGAGATGGAGCTTGACACCTTTGCACGTGGGGAGCTCTGACAAAACTGAGCTGTGTGAGGCTGGCACAGATCTAGGGAGTCCAAGAAGCCCCTTCCAGATCTCTTTTCCTAATTTTGGGAAGTTCAGCAGTTTTAGCCCCCAAATTATTAAGGCTCAGCTATGAATTTGCCCTTCTCCACGTTCCAAAGCCAATCGTGCTCCTGATCTACGGGAGAAGATACAGAATTATGAGGCTGCTCAGACATCCTGTCTTTTTGTTTCCTTTCCAAGGATCCCTCGCTGATCCTCTCTCCCTAGTAATTTGTGCCATTCGAAATGGGTTTCCCATCCCCACTTTGGCAGCCCTTGGATAAATAAGTGCACGGTTTTCTTTGTTTGCCTGCGCCGAGCAGCTTCATTTCCTGCCTGTTTCACATCTATTGCTCATCAGCACAGCGGTTGTGGGGTAGAACTGTGCATCACGCTGGAGTAAGTAGCAGGGATAATAATCAAATGATTGTTCATCACATTTAATCAACATATCCAAAGGCTGTTTGCTCTCCCAGCTGCACTGTTTGCATATCCAGCTGTTGCAGGAGCCTCCTGCGGGAACGCTGTGCATACAATTTTAACTCTCTCCCTTCTGTTCCCTCCCATTCCCTTTTCAGTGAACAACGTTGAGTTTGAAAGCAAGACAGAGGAGAAGAAAGACGTGGATGACTTGACGAAAAATGGGCCTAAACCAATCTTGCCTTACAGTTCCATGTTTATCCTGAGTCCTACAAATCCGTAAGTCCTTCCAGCTCCACTTACGGGTTACGGGAACAGAGCGATGACATTGCTTTGATCTCCATCTCTGACAGTCAAACACAGTGGGATATTAAATAAAAATTGGACGTGTGGGCCAGATGCTGCTGTTCAGCTGGGCTTTCCTGGGGAATAAACTGCCAGGACAGGGAAAAGAGGATGCTTTGGGCAGCCCCAAACTGCCCTGCTGGCCCTCAGATCACCAAAGGGCAGGAGTTGGGGCTCTCACTGGGAAAACACATCAGGAGTAGCAAGTGGGGACTGGTTTGATGCCAGCTGGAATTCCCATTCTTTCCATACAAGTGCCTTCATATCAGTGAAAACTTTGAATTTCTGGGAAAACATGTCTGTTTTCCCTCTGCCTGGGCTGAGAGCACAGCTCGTGGGATCCACCAGGATTATGGCAGTTCCTCCTCTTCAGGCCTCTGTGCCTCGTGGGGACCTTTGTGCTCAGAGCCTGGAAACACGGAGTTGTCACCCCAGAGGGCTGCGGGAGCCCAGGGGAGCAGCAGGGCTTGTACTAATTGTAGCATGAAGGGCTCGGAGTCATTCTGAGCAGTAACTCCAGGTGTTTGGAACTTCTACCAACTCGGAGATCTCCGAGGAGCAGAGAGGGGTGTTTCCCTCTGGCTCAGGTGGGCTTGTTGTAAAGCCTTGAGTTGCTTTCTGAGTTTATAAGGGGAACTCAGGCCTTTTTTTGGCAGCTCACTTTGGGAGAAGAATGAGCTCTCCTGCACCTTCTGCTCCTCAGGACTGTGACATCCTGGCTGCCTGTGCTGGCAGTTGGACAAAACAAGTTCAGATTGGACATCAGAAAAGCAGGTGTGGTGGAAGCCACGGTCTGGCACCCCTGGACACTGGGCAGGCTGAATAAAATCATGGAATCACACAATATCCTGAGCTGGAGGGACCCACAAGGATCATGAGTCCAACCCCTGCACAGACACCCCAACAATCCCACCCTGTCCTTCAGAGGGTTGTCCAAGCACTCCTGGAGTTCTGGCAGCCTTGGGGCCGTGCCCACTGCCCTGGGCAGACAAATTAGAATTATGGTGCTTGTCTGGCTGGATAAGGACATACTATTTCCCTACTATTTGAGAGCTCAAGTCTTTTTGTTTTGTAGCGACCACCAAAAAATGAGTTTTAGCTGCCAAACATCTGCCAAGGCAGCACTGCTGGGTGGGAAGTGAGATGGTCACGAGCCCAGAAGGGTCTGAGGAGTGGGCTGGGCAGAGAGAGAAGCAGCAAGACTTTTTTGTTTCCTGTATCTGCTTATTCCCTCTCACCTCATCCTACAGCTATGGCCTCCTGAGCCCACAGCCCAGGATCTGGTGGGTGGTTTCAGCTGCCCTGCAGTTTTCTCCAGCTCACACTCCCAGTCCCCCCAAAAGCTGTACTGGAAAACCCACAGTTCACTGGGAGAGAAAATGTGTCACAACACAGGGCCAAGGGGGAATAACAAGACACAGACCAAGTTCCAGGAATGCCAGCAACTTGTTTTTCCTCCTCTGGATGAGATGCAGCCCCAGCTGGGTGCCCTGGGGTGTTCTGGCTGGTTCCCTTCTCCAGAGAGGTCTTTCTGCTTTCCAGAGGATGAAGCTTCACTCTAGTGCTGCCATGCCCTCCAGCCCTGCTGGGCATGCACGACCAGTGGGCAAATGAGTTCAGAGCAGCACAAATGAAGCGCTTCACTTTGCAAGTGCCACCACCCTCCGAGAGCAGCCGTGGATGTGAAGTGACTTCTCAAGCCCCACTGGCAGTTTACAAATGCTCCCAACATCTCACTGCTGGTTATGAATGACGAGGATCTAAAAATAGGGCCTTGTTATTTCTTTGATGAATCGAGTTTGAGGCAAGAATTACAGCTGCAAATGTTATTGAAGATGTTGCATTTCCCCTCTGTGGATTCACAGACGATGATCTTCTTCTGTCAGATTGATAACCAGAGTTAAGGGATCCACAAAAGCACTTTTCTTCAGGTTATTTTCTATCAATTCTCTTTCCCAGGTATTTGTAGCTTTTTTCCTTTCTGAATCCATTAGCGATCCAAAGAGAAGGAATATGTGAGTAGATGTGAAAAATAGACTTTAATTCTAACTGTTCAGATATTTCCTTAGAGAAAATGGGATATAGCAACTGAAATACATTCTCAGATAACAAAGTTGTTGGTGAGTTAAATATATAATTTGATTCTAAGGCAGAACCCAAGTCCTTTATTCAGCTGACAAATACGGTGCAAATGTGGAGCTCACTGTGCAGTTAAGGATTTGTGAATTGTGGTCAGATAGAGTCATTAGCTGAAATTTGTGAATAGGTTGGGATTGCTTAGAAATTGAAGCATTTGTCACTTTTCCTGGGCACAATTTGTGAATAAAAAGATTAGGTTAAAGTAATCAAATGTATTACTGTAAAGTATTTGTGCAGCTTAGAAAGTGGATCTTAAAGTGAAGGCAGAGGGACTTGGCAAGGGGGGGATTGGGAGGAACAATACTCAGCTATAAAGCCACTTTCAGCTGAGTCTCAAAGTGCCTGTGTCTCAATTTTAAAGGGATTAGTTGATATTAAAAGGATTTTGAACCTTGTTTTGAACTCATAGGACATTAAACCTGTGAGTTCAAAGGGAAGAGGATAGGGGAGCAGATAAACAGAATTTGTAGAATCAAGTCTGAAGGCTTGAAAGCTCTCAATTCCCTTTTGACAGATGGAGAGAGAGATAAATATATATATAGAGAGATAAATAGGGAGATAAAGAGGTGTCATTGCTTTACAGAGGTGTTTAAGTGTCTTACTTTAAATCCCCCCAGAGATCTGTTGCGAACTGGAATTTAACCCCGTTGCTCGTGTTTTTTATTTTACTCCCATTATTGCAACAGGAATCCTAAAGGTGACGTCCTGGAGGAACCCTGTCCTCGTGGCAGTCTTTGATGCCACTGTGATAACCCACCCCGTGTGCTTATTTTGCCCGCAGGATTCGGCGTCTCTTCCACTACATCGTCAACCTGCGCTACTTCGAGATGGTCATCCTCATCGTCATCGCCCTCAGCAGCATTGCCCTGGCTGCAGAGGACCCTGTCCAAGCTGAATCACCCAGGAACGACGTGAGTACCAACAGGCATGGCCAGAGGAAAGTGGCTCTGCTTCTCCCAGTGCGTGGCATGTCCATCTCCAGGGAATAACACGGGGAACTGGCACATGCCAAAGTGGAGCTTGCTTTGATAAGATACTCAAATGGGCTTGTTCCATTATCCACATAGGTTGGATCTCAGGGAAAGGTTCTTCCTCCAGAGGGTGGTGGGCACTGACCAGGCTCTCCAGGCTGGCAGAGCTCCAGGAGGGTTTGGACAACGCTCTGAGGGACAGGGTGGGATTGTTGGGGTGTCTGTGCAGGGCCAGGATTTGGACTGGATGCTCTTTGTGTGTCCCTTCCAACTCCACGTATTCTGTGATAAAATGCTCACAATTTCCATCCCTTTCTGCTGGTTCAAGACATCTGAGTTTGAGAACTTGGAAGTCACTGGTGGTTGGCTGATGTGACTTATGTGGAGAAGCCTGAACAGCTGCCACAGCACTCAGCAATGGGAGAGGCTTCCCTTGGCACCAGCCAAGGCTGACACGGCGTCACAGAATCACAGGGTGGTTTGGGAAGGGAAAAGCTTAAAGCTCATCCAGTTCCACCCCGTGCCATGGGCAGGGACACCTTCCACCAGCCCAGGTTGCTCCAAGCCCCGTCCAACCTGGCCTTGGACACTTCCAGGGATGGGGCATTGCCTTAAGATCCCCTGTTCCTGCTAGAGCAGAGCTTGAGGAAGTAAAACCAGATATGTTTTTTTTTATCTCGGTGGGGCATGGTAGAAATCTCCAAGGATTAGCAGGAAATCTCCTGGTTCATGAGTGTCAAACCAAACTGGTTTGGGTTTTTGGAGATGGGTGCTGTTACAAGAAGTGTGAGCGTGACACCTTTCTCATGAGAACTTGGAGCCCGGGTGAGTTCCTGGAGCAGCTGGGTGGCTTATTTCAAGCACATTCCCATGAGGAATTGGCAGAGAGCTGGTTATGGTTACCTGGAGAAGGTGGAGTTGACACAACTGAGGATTAAGTACAGAAACTGCAAGGTGCAGTTGCCTAATTTTGGGCTCGTCAGTGTCGCCCGTTGCGGTGTGTGGATATCATGGGATATTTATGGCCTCAAGTTGCACCAGGAGAGGTTTGAGTTGGATATTAGGCAAAATTTCTGCCCTGGAAGAGTGTTGAAACATTGGGACAGGCTGCCCAGGGCGGTGGTGGGGTCACCATGCCTGGGAGTGTTCAAAAAGCAGGTCAATGTGGCATTTTGCAACATGGTTTAGTGGGCAGGGGGGTATTTGGTCAAATGGTGGTCTTGATGATCTTGGAGGTCTTTTCCAACCTCAGTGATCCTGTGATTCTGTATCTACATCGACTTGTTATCATTTCACTGTGTTTGATTCTCTGGTACTGCATTAAATAGGTGCAGCCCATCCACAGACTTTATTAAAATCTGGGAGACCTTCAGGGGCTGGTGTTGCATTTCCAGGCTGTGTATGAAGGGTTCTGTGTTCACCCAGCCCTTGGACACATCCAGGAGCTGAACCTGGGCAGAGCATTGCTCAGCAGGGCAGGAGGTGCCTCCTGCTCCCAAATCTGCTCAGGATGAGCTTTTTTCCAGAGGAGGATCCACGAATCCCCCCATCAGTAATGAGCTGAAGGAGCTATGAGCAGTCTCTCTTCCTCAGCATTAATAAGTGTGGAATCAGTTTTTCAAATGAGATTTTATTGCTCTTACTCTCCTGAGGTCTTTAATAATATTGTCATCGGCTAGAGAAGATAAACACAGGCTGCTGCACAGAGGCTGGTGAACAAGCTCTCTAGGAAAGGATATTCAAATATTTCATTTTGAAATACCCATTTTCCCTTGTTAAACGTGCCATAAATGCAGGTGCACTGAAGACACCCTTGGGTGGAGTCTGGAAGGACTGGGAAAAATGTCATTCTTTAAGTCAACTGTTTTAAAGCAGATTTAAGTTTTGGGCCTAAACTATTTGAAAAGCTCCTGTCAGACCATGTTTACCCATCACAGCAAATAAACCATTGCTGGAATAGATGTTTTATTCTTTGCTTATGTGTTATTACATGTGTGGCCTTCCCTAAGACACATTTCTCTTTTCTGTTTAGGCTCTGAAATACTTGGATTATATATTTACAGGTGTCTTTACCTTTGAGATGGTGATCAAGGTAAGAATTTTTCCAAGCAGAAAGATTCACCTCCTCTTTTAGATTTACCTTCATCTACTTCTGGGAGTCTGGAGAGGGGGTGGAGCAGGACAGAACTCCCTGAGTGCCTGGAAAGGTGGCAATGATGGGAAGAGCTTTCTGAAGTAGCCAGATGTCCTTGGGTAGTGGCTCTCCTGGATTCTTTAATCTCACAATTGACGGAGGAAAATCAAAATATCCTTAGAAGCTGTGGCTGTGTAAGAGGATAAGAAATGCCAGATGTGTGTGGGTAAAGACACAGGAGCTGACAGATCTGTGTCTGATTCTTCCCTTCTCCTTGGGTGCTGATCAGGAATATTCATAGCAAGGGGTTCTTGCTGTCATGTTTCAAAAAACTGAGGATTTATCTTTTGACTTTACTCAGTAGAGTGACAGGTTTTGCCAAGACCGTGGGGCAGTAACTTCCCAGGAAGCACAATCCTTATAAAGTCAGGATTTATTCCTGGAGGAAGGAAGGAGGCAGGTTTTACTGTCACAGCAAGACGCAAAAGAGATGCCAAATAAAACCCAGATTGAGGCAGGTCTGTGCAGAGAATCCTGCCTTGCAGTGGGTACTCTTGTTTCTTGAGCTCTTGGTTGTGGTGTCTTGACTTGAGCGCTGGTGTTGGCAGAGCTCTCTGTGCCTCTTGCAGAGGAGCAGCTTGGCCAAATGTCTCTGAAGAAGAGTTTGTGAAGGGTCGTTTGATCAGGAACATTCTGCTGTGCCTTGGGAGTGTTGCTTTGCTGCAGGTTTTATTATTAAAACTCTTTCTTTTCCTCTCCAGATGATTGACTTGGGGCTCTTACTCCACCCTGGCTCCTACTTCCGCGACCTGTGGAATATCCTGGACTTCATTGTGGTCAGTGGGGCCTTGGTGGCATTTGCCTTCTCGTAAGTACATCCCAGTTTCTAGGGGATAATCCCAGGGGAGGCAGGACCTGGCACAGAGAGAGCTGATACACAACGTTTGTGGCCCCAATTCTCAGTGAAATGCTCAGTTTCTGCCCTTTTTCATCTCGTAGCCAGGAGGGGGGTGGGGGAGGAGACATAAGAATAAAACCAACTGAATTGGTGTTGTTGAACCTCTTGAATATTCTCCAGCTTTAGGTCGAGGCCATTCACTGTTCATTCAAAGGTTAAGCCACGATTTTTTTGACTGTTTGGCCAACTTCTTTTCAACAACATATTGTAGCAGTTTGTGGCAGTCCAGTGTCTCCAGGCAGTTGTGGGAAGCATTGCTCTTACTATGAGAAAGTACTCAATGAAATCAGCTGCTAACTCAGTGACCTCTTTGCAAAACATTATTTCTGGAGTTGTGGATATTTCTGGTTCACGGACCTTGGTGTTTCTCTCCTCTTTTCTCCTCTCTCATTCAGGAAATTTGTATTTCTCAGTCTCATTGCTCCCTGCCTCAAACACAGCTCTGTATTTATGACATTAAATAACATTTCAAGAGCTTCTTTAATATCACGGAAGATTTTGAGCAGCAGACACAGAGGAACTGCTGTTTAAAAAAATGAAGATTAGCTTTTGAGTTGAACATTTCTCTCAGAAACAACCAGAGGAAGAGCAATGCAGGTTCTGCAGAGTCGGATGATGGAAGGGAATTTTCCACCTGTATTTCTGGGCCATGGAGAGAGTTGTTTCCTGAGAAACAACAGGAGATGACCTGGAAACAACCTGCAGGGCTTGGCCAGTTTAATCTTCTGCTAAATTAGCCCTGAGCAATTACAGGAATGGTTAGCAGCCCATGCCCAGACTCCACTCACCTGTTTGTCCACACAATGATTAGGGGAGAGGAAATTGTTCAACCTGCTAATGAGAATGAGAAGTGTTTTATTTGCTAATGAGAAAACACTCACCTTTGTCAGGGAACCACGGGAGCGTGTCTGGTCTATTTTAGACTGACAGGAATTTTTAAGCCTCATCTTGTCTGCTCTGCTGCCTTGTCCTCTGCAGCACAAAATCTTTCTGGGTAGGTTGGCCTGGAATATTTCTCAGGAATTTTTCGTTTTCTGAGGTTTCACAATTCCTTTCATATTAAGACTTGTATTTTAGATCTTCTATTTTTCATAGCAAATGCTGAGTTTAAAAAAAAGACTATGGATGGACTGAAGGAGATGGGCTTGACATTGTTGGTTTGGTTTTTGAGCCAGTTGAGAATTGACATTTGGGGATGTTGGGATCTGGCCTTTCTCTGTCTGATCCTCCACAATTATGAAATTAAATTATATCAGTGAAGAATTATTTAGGTTTGGGAGAAAGTCATGTCCAACATAAGTTTTTCAAAGGGATGCTGCCCTCTTCTCTTTTAACACTTTGTCCCTATTCATAAAAAATCAGGTTTTTGGAGGAACTGAGTGCTCTGTTATAAGCAAACTTGAGATGGAACTGCTGGACTGGTGAATGTCTTGTTTACCTAAAATTTAACATCCAAAACCAAGCTGCTTTTTCAGCTTGTCTAGACATAGGTGGGCCTTAGTTTCCCTGCACATGGAATAGTTGTAGAACAGCTTTTAGAACTGGATGTGGGCAGACTAAGCAAAAACTTGCTAGAAAAGCATTCAGTGAGTCAACAGAGCTCCTTTGAACTGAAGAGACACACAAAAGTAAAAGAATCATGGTCACAAGGATGAGTTTGCAAAACAATATCACCCAAGTCTGCAGCTCAAAGAGAATTTCCCTTTTCCCATCAGGAATTCAAACTTTCAAGGCAGGCTGGGAGAAGGAGCATTTTGTGAGCCCTTGAGAACAAGTCCACGTGCTGTGAGAACAAACACCAGGCTTTGCCTTGAAAACTTCTCCTCTTTGAACAAGACTTTTCTTTTGAGCAAGATTTTTTTTTTTTGTCAAGTTACAGATTCAAATGAATCATTTTTAATCTTCTGCAGCCTTTTCAAGCTCAGGTTTTCTATTGCTCAGGTTGGGCCATGAATATCTAACAGCACCTCATCAGCCTCTAAATAAATTACTTCTTCATCCCCTGCCTGTGCTTTATAATAGTGCCCTGAGCTGCTTGTGTGTTCCCCTTTGAGTGAGCACTGAGCAGGGAATGCATAAAACCTCCCTGTTTAGGGTCTCCCGGATTAAAGTGAAACAAGCCTATTATGAGGCTTGGAAAATTTCAAATTTTTTTCTGTGATTTTGGTGATTTCTGTACCTTCTGCTCCACATTCACGTTTCAGAAGGCAGGGAGTGTAGGTATTCAATTCAGGGAATACTTGGAGTATCTCTGGTCTAATCCAAGAGCTGGAAATTCAGTCCTTCCCAGGAGAATATTTGCTCTCTGTTCCAGTTATGAACAATAACAGGTCTCAGATTACTCAGATGCAAACTGGGTAGAGAGTCCTGTCCTTGCCCCAGCTCTTTGTTTGGTTAAACTGGACAGGCACACTGAATTTTGATAATCCTGCAAATGAACGACTGGGTAATCTCTGTTGTTTCATTAATTGGATTTTTCTAGCAAACCCTACAGTGCTGTCACCCCCCATTTATATCTATAAATACATTTAATGGGGCCGTTCCCAGTTTCTTTGCAAAAACACACAATTGCCACCAGGAAGGTTTGATTTCATTCATGTTCTTGACCTCATTGGTGCCCAGTGAAGAGAATGTGAAACAACTTCTTGGTGAACTAAAAAACTCGGAATAAGAGAGCTCCCTGAAATTCTTCCAGCTGGAATAGTGCAACAGCCTGTATTTATTTAAGCAGTTGAGATGGTATCAGTCATTGCTGCAAGATTCATAAAACCCATCTCAGCCTCTCCAACCAGCTATTGGCCTGCTTTCTGCCNCATACATTTTAAAAAAGCCCCTAGAGAGATACCAGAAACCATAACACTGATGCTGATGATAATCAACTAATGTCTTCCATTTAGCAATGCATTTCAAAGAGAAGTCCCTTTTTTTTCCCCTACAGATAAACACGCCACAGACACACAGACACGTTTCAGCCTTTAGGGAAATAGAAATAAAGGAGCTTAAAGCAAACCAGGCAAATTTGCCATCAAAATCCACCAGCCCCGGGTGTGTGAAATGTCCTCGGTGGGCAGAAAGAGGTGACCAAGAGCAGCAAAGAGTTTGCCCGGGTGCGTTTGCAGCACCACGAAGGGGCTGAGATGCACAGGAGGTCGGGATGCTCTTTGGGCAAACAAACTGCCTGTGCCAAAGAGCCGAGGTTTCACCTCCCCAGGTGTCAGGAGGGCGAGGGAACAGCTGGAATTTGTTTGCCCTTGGAGCAGAAGGACCAATTATGGATTCTGGTTGGGGGCCAGGGGCTGGGGAATCTCTGTGTGCAAGGGGGGGCACTGGACAGCCTGATGTTTCTGTTTGTCATTGACTCTGCTCTTTCTTTGTCTTCTCCTTGCTGGAATCTCCCTCTAGGAGTTTCATGGGGTAATATGTTCTTCCTGTCTCTTGCTGCACTGTTATATTGCCTGTCAAACACTCGCCACCGTGGAGACAAACCATGTTCCACCCATTGCATCGACTCCTCCGTCCCTTTTTTACCCATTATCCAGTGAAATGTATTTTCCCTTAACAATCCTCATTCATCCCAGTTTTCTCCAGGCAGAGATAGAAGCAGCCTTAGAGAGCCAAGAGAGGCTCGACCAGAGAGTCAGGAAACACAGGCAGACGTGTTTGTAGCCAAAGGATTTGAGGGGAATGACTCAGTGGGTGCATCGTTACCTGGAAATCTGAAATACTGGGTTTAAAGCAGGAGTTTTATTGTGGGTACATCATTGATGGGTGAGTTGCCTGGAGATCTGAAATACTGGGTTTAAAGCAGGAGTTTTATTCTCTTTTAGAGGATTTCACCTCTGAACAGCAGCGCTGGAAGCTTCGGGACTAACTTGGGCAGAGCATCCCAGCTCTGACACCAGGGAAAGGTCTTTGAGAGGAGAGCAGAGTGGGAAGAGCTTTTTGAGAGGCTGGCAGGGGCAACTTGGAAAGAAGAAGGTTCCAGAAGTTGTGTTTAATGCTCTGCAAGGAGGTGGCCGCCCTGCTCTGCTCTGCTCTGCTCTGGGGACAGGATGGGAGGCAGAGCTGTGCCATCCCTGCCCTCATTCCAAGCAGGGCAAGGGCTGGGTTGGTTCCTCCACTGCAACAAAAAGGATGCAAAGAAAGGTCCAGGGAATTGGGTGCTTGGTTCCCTCTTCTCTCTAGGAAACCAGACCTTTTAGAGCCAGGAGAAGGGTGGCTTTGTGTTTGGGCAGGGCGGTGTGACCTTTAGGAGGAATTCCCTCTCTGCCTTGGGGCTTTGGGGCAATCACAGAAGGCAGAGGCTCCTCCCTGCTCTGAATTTTTGATGCCACAATTCTGAGAAGCCCATGCTGTGTGAAATCAGAGCTGCTGGCAGGAGCAACAGAAACAAGGAGCTTCCACTTTAAAGAACTCTTAAATTTTTAATGGCTCTTTGATTTATTAAAGGGGAAAAAGGGCTTTGCAAAGCTCTTTTAAACTATGTTGAATGTTTTAAATAAATGAGCAGCAAACTGCCACAGGGAAAAAAAACCCAGAACTGGCCTAATGCAATTAAAATTGATCTAATGCAATTTTTTATTTAGGGAATTATTTTTTTAATTATTATTTTTAAAGTCTCTGGGATGCTGTTTGCTGTCTGTCTTTATCCTGTGCTCTTCTGAATTTTGTAGTTGTTATTCTGCACTCAGCTGAGATCTCGGCCTTCCACAGCAATTTGTTTTTGTTGTGAGGAATATTCAGGTCAAATGTGTGCTTGGATACACCTTTTGACTGAATCCTATTTCCATCTGGACCTTTTATTTTGTGGGACATCTGGCTTTGTATTAAAGCAGTGGAAAAAAACCCCCAATATTGATAGAGGAGGTTCTTAAAAACACCAAAAACAACCCTCAGGGTTTTACTTGAGAGGCTGAAATTATTGCAGAGTGTCCCTTTGATTAAAATGCCCTTTGCATCACTCTAGTTCAGAGCAGCAGGCCATTGGAAAAGCTTTCTCCTCCAGCAGGAACCTGCCCGTGACAAGGAACAAGGATTTTTTTTTTTCCAGGATTCTCTATATGGCTTAGAGCATAAATCCCATTAACATTTAATTGGCTCACGCGCTTTATTTGCTTAAGTGCCTGAATGGAAAAATAGAAATCAGCCCTTCTTTGTGTCCTTCACTGAGGCAGAAGGAATTGGGTGTGACTGGAGCTGTCTGCCCTTCACCTCCCAGCTCTCAGGGCTCTCACTCATCCACACACCTCCCGTGCCAGGGGAAAACAGGAGCAGGGCTTTGCTCTGCCCCCCAGAGCCACGAGCCCCCAAAAAGGTCTCTCTGACCTCCCCACAAATATTAAGCCCATAGGAGTTGGTGCTTCAGGAGTGGGGCCAACCCTACGAGACCAGAGCAGAGTTCTTGTCTGGAAGGTCCCTTCCCCCCGTTATTAGTGCCGTGGTTAATTAGCACGGGCGTCCAGGTCTCCTGGAATCAGGAGCACTGTCAGGCACCACGTGGGAATATTCGGGAGTTCTGGGCTTTGTGTTAATCTGCAAGCCAGAAACGTGGCCACGACTGATGGAGAACTGAGTGGAGTTCTGGGTGTCCCCACCTCTTTTTTTGCCTCCTCCTGCTCCTCCAACCGTGTCCCCTTCGCTCTTCTCTCCCCTCTGCTTTCCTTGGGTAGGTAAATCCTGGGAAACACGGAGCAAGGCGAGGGATTTTCTTGACCTTCCAACGGGGGCAGATGTGGAGGGAGCAGCAGGGGCAGCCAAGGGGATGGGTCACCATCAGTCCTGGGGACAGGCTGGCCAAGCCACGTGGTACCTCCTTCCTCACAACCCAATTCTTTTTCTATTCCCTCCTGCCACTGATTACCCTCTGGAATTGTTTTGGAGCCAGGGCAGTGCTGAGGCTCGGACAGAGCTCCCCTGGAGCAGGTGAGCTCCAGTTTGGAGGGCTCAGCTGGAGGCTCTGGTGACACCGACGTGGCTCCAGAGACCATGGCAGGGACGGTGCTTGCTGGGAGTTGGTGAGTCGAAAGCCAGTTGTGCAAAGCCAAGCACAGGCCAGACCTTCAGCTCTGCTAAAACCTGAAAAGAAAGCCAGTGAAAGCCCTGCTGGCAGTGTCTGCTTCATCTAGAGCAGATTAAAGGGTTTCTAATGAGAATAAAACATCATTTCTTTTAAATATATTATAGATGTTTTGTGGCATTAAATCAGTCCGGTGCCTCTGTGAGAGCTGGATTTAAAGCCATGCCAGCAGTCAGTATTCACCTGTGAGGGATTCAAACGGCCCTAAAACAGCCCTGAAAGATGAGAGAGAGAGAAGAAAAGTCTCTCTCCATCCTGTTCCCCCTCTCCTCCTATTCAATCCTTTGGGAAGGCCATTTGTGTTCAATGTAGATGTCACTGGCCCTCCAAAAATTCCTGTATCTCAGAGTTTATTGTGTCTCAGGGCAACTGCAGTGCCTGGTAATGGGAGAAGGGGACTGGAGAGGAGATGGGAATGTGTGTTCCTGGGCTGCAGTGTTGGGTTGGTACGGGGTAGCACAGCAGTAGCAGGGAGTTCTTAGTCTTTTGGCAGTGGATTAATTGCAAAAAGTCACTTTCCAGGGCTGGGCAAGGTCAGTGAGCCACGAAACCGGGTGGGTTCTGCACTCTTGGTGCTTCTCCCTTGGCACGGCGTGGAGGGCTGGGGGGCAGAGGGTGGGGGAAGCTCTGCAGGCCCTGCAAGAACCTCCTGTGGGTCTCGTGGGTCACCTGAATTTCCACTCCTTTCCTCTTGGAGAGGGAGCAAACTGGGAGGGCACAGAATAGGCGTGTCAGCATCTGTTCCACGTGTTACTCATTCACACCCGTGTTACCTCAACACAGTCTCAGAGCCAAACCCACACTCATGAATAAAACTCCGTTGCAGATTTTCATCCCATTTTTCACTTCATATGAAATGAAGGGGAATGTCATTGTTTTGCTGTTGGGTCGGAAGAAGATGTAACTGTGTCCTTTTTTTTATTTATTTACTTTGGAACTGCACGAAGAAAGGAACTCTGTCCTTCCCCCTAAAACCCTCTCAGTGTTAACAAGAGGACCATCCTCAAGCCTTGCACTCAGTTTTAACCAACCCTCAACCCACAGTGTGACTTGCAGCTCCTGCATGCCTAAGTGGGAAGTTGCCCCAGCACCGTTCCAGGCATGTAATATGCTGCAATATTACATGGTCCTGCATGGGTTTGGTAGCATGTCCTCCAGGAGACGCTCAAGGATGAGGGCACAGGCGGAGCAGGAGAGCTCCTGTGCCCTCTGGGCACTGCTTGTCCTGGCACAATGTTCCTGCCAGACAAGCACACGGAGAAACCCCCTCCTGCCTCTCTCGGCTGCTCGGGAGGAAGGAGAGCCAAGTGCCACTTTGTCCCTTTGTCCCGGGGCTGGGATGGATGTGCTGAGCCTCCTCTCCTGGAGGTTGCACCAGGAACTGTTGCCTGGCCGTGGAGTTGGGGCAGGAAGGGCCCCAGTTCCTGGGAGATGCTTGGTGAGTAGCTGGGAAGTGAGTGAAGGCTCTGCAAGGACCACGTCCTGCCCACAGCCTTCTCCTCTGCGCTGATGGACACGTCTCACCTGCAGCCCCGGTGAGGATGGACCCAAAACCCATTAAAAAAAAAACCCCACACCAAGCCAATTCCACCACCAAAACCACACTGGGTACCTCTGAATATCTGAATGGGTGACCCAAGGAGCAAATGATTCCCTCTGTTGTTCTTGTGCCTTTTGTCCCTTGCAGAGGAACCAAAGGCAAGGACATCAACACCATCAAGTCCCTGCGAGTCCTGAGGGTGCTCAGACCTCTGAAAACCATCAAACGGCTGCCAAAGCTAAAGGTTAGAAAATAACCCCGAATTTCCCTTCTCTGGAGCTTTGCGAGCGATGTGAGTAGAAGCTGATGGACTCAACCCAAGTTATTTCTGTTCTTTTCATTTTGTTGCAATTAATCTCTTTGCCAGATTAGTAAAAATAGCCGTGCAGATGTTTAGCAAATGTCAAACACTCGTTTCTTTTGCAAACATTGTGGGCAATGTTATGAATTACTGTGAATCCACATGAAAATAAAAGTGCTAAAAAAGGAAAAGAAAAAAAACCTCCTCAAATAAATTAAATTACGGCTCATAAGTGGGATGCTCTTAGAAATGATACAGGAGAAAATGGGGATTGGAGTGTTTGATTTTCCCTGGAGAACTTAACATGAATATTGCAGGATTTTCCACGGGCTGTCAGAAGAGAAATGTCATTGCTGTGTGAGGAGTTTTAGTCTGTTCATCTCTCTAGTAAATAATCCACAGTGCAGGTTTAGAGATGTGCCTTTTCACCTCTAGGACACAATAAAATAAACACAGCAGCCTGTGGTTACTCATCAACCATTTCCCCAAAAAACTGAGATCCAGCAAGGAAAGGAAGGAGTTAATTTCAGTAATTTCTGAGGTTTAGGAACTTTTGAATACCTATGGAATACTCTGTGAGAAATGGGGAAAAACAGTGGGTACTTCTGCAAGGCTGACAATTCCTGTTTTCCCACCAAAATGAAGGTCAGCTGTTCTATAGGTTTGCTTTTGTCCTCGCCCACCATTCATGCTGAAATAACCTGGGGTTTATGCACACTAAATTTCTCTGAAAAGATAAGGAACATTACTGTTGAACAATGCAGAAAAGGGTCTTCATTTGTGAAGAAATTTAAAATGCAAAGCTCTGAGGTTAAAAAAAAAATAGTCAGCAGCAGCTCAGTCCTGCAGCAGGACACCAAACACGGGCTCTTTATTGAGTCTCTGTCTTATTTCTAAGCCATTTTATAGAGGGATTTTACCATTTCTAAAGAAATG
The DNA here is from genome assembly GCA_013396735.1 of Grallaria varia. Lineage (NCBI taxonomy): Eukaryota > Metazoa > Chordata > Aves > Passeriformes > Formicariidae > Grallaria > Grallaria varia. Next base: position 533,794 of record VWZG01006518.1, read on the forward strand.
CTCAGAAATCTTTATGTGAAGGAGAAATTGTGTTTATCTGGTTTGTGAGCAGAACTGGGCTCAGTTTTGGGCCTCTCATTGCAAAGACATGGAGGGGCTGGAGAGTGTCCAGGGAAGGGAAGGGAGCTGGGAAGGGGCTGGAGCAGCAGGAGCTGGGGGGAGGCTCAGCCTGGAGAAAAGGAGGCTCAGGGGGGACCTTCTCACTCTCTGCAACCCCCTGATGGATCCAGGGTGGGATTGGGCTCTGCTCCCAAGGAACAGGGACAGGAGGAGAGGGAACAGCCTCAGGCTGTGCCAGGGAATGGGCAGGTGGGACATCAGGGGGAATTTCTTCATGGAAAGGGTGGTCAGGCCTTGGAAGGGGCTGCCCAGGGAGGTGGTGGAGTCCCCACCACCGGAGGCATCCAAAGAACATGTGGATGTGGCACTTGGGGACATGGGTTAATACTGGGACTTTATTGATGGTTGGCCTTGATGATCTTAAAGATCTTCTCCAACCCAAACCATTCCACGATTCTATGATTGAAAGTCTTGAAAATTATTTCAATTATTTTTTTTTTCCTTGTGTGCAACAATCAGCAAGATTTATGGGCTGATCAGAGACATCCCAGTGTTCGCATCCAGGGTTTCTGGGTTCCATCAGGAGTGTAATTTTATGAATTACTCACTTCCATTCACAGGAAGAGGAGCAGGATTGTACAAACCCTGAGCTCGGGCAGCAAGGCCACTCCATTCCTATGATGACAAACTTCTCAGACTAAAATTAAACTGCAAATTACTTGTAACAATGAATCAGGGACTAATACCCAAGCAATAAATGTATTTGAGAAGTCCTTTGCAGGGAGTTCAGAAGGGACACAAACTGACTGGGTTAGTCACACAGAATTTTGATAGCCAGTTCTTTAGAAAAATATAATTTGAAGCATTTGGTTTGTATCTGGTGTGTTTTCCCTATTATTCAAACTGTTTTTCCTTCTCCACTGGGAGTAAAATCAACACAAGTACAATTTTTATTTCGTAATTGGCTGTGGGAATGTTTGTTTAGGACCAATATTTATCCTGGCAGGCTGCGATTGTGTTTATAAATGTTATGGGCAGCACCAGAAAATTCAGTGGCACAGCCAAACTTGCCAGGAAAGCAGGAGATGAAGGAGCTGGGGTTACTTCTCCCAGCTTTGAGATGTGTTTGCCTCTTGGTCACACCCTTGATGTGCAAGTCCATGAACCCAACCCTGGGTTGTGGGGTGGGTAATGACTCCTGAGTGAGAGGGATTTAGATTTGATATTGGGAAGAAATTCCTCCCTGTGGGGGTGACGAGGGGATAGGGTGGAATTCCCAGAGAAGCTGTGGCTGCCCCTGGATCCCTGGAAGTGTCCAAGGCCAGGTTGGACGGGGCTTGGAGCAACCTGGGCTGGTGGAAGGTGTCCCTGCCCATGGCAGGGGGTGGCACTGGGTGACCTTTAAGGCCCTTTCCCACCCAAACCAGTGATTCCATGAGTGTACAAAGTATGGTTAGATGGATGTGCTGGATGCACTTTTCCTTTCTTCCAAGCCCTTGACCTTGTTCTCCTCCCTCCCCAGGCTGTCTTTGACTGTGTGGTGAACTCCCTGAAGAACGTCCTCAACATCCTCATCGTTTACATGCTCTTCATGTTCATTTTTGCTGTCATTGCCGTGCAGCTCTTCAAAGGCAGGTTCTTCTACTGCACTGATGAGTCCAAGGAGCTGGAGAAGGACTGCAGGTACAGCCTGGGGCAGGGGCAGGGTGGGCAGCAGCTTTTCTCCTCCAGCAGCAGCTCCCCCAGGCTGGCCCAGAGCTGCTGAGCAGGAGGGGACTCCTGTAATTAAGAGCACAGTTACCCTGGAGGGGAATTATTGCGAGGGAAACTCATGGACACCACGAACTGACCAATATGATCAAGGTAATGCCATTTATTGTTGTGAAAACACCCCTTCAATAACGCAGATAGCTCACACACTGCTCACACACTGCAAACCACCCCGTGACTGGTTAATGCCAATATCACACAACTCTATTGGTGTAAAATAAAGTCCTTGTGACTTCTCTCTGTGCCGTTGTTTTTCAATTCTTCTGCTGCAGCTTCTGTAAGTTTACATTCCTCTTCACTGTTGATCTCCACAGAGGCTTCTTACAAGCAGCTTCTCACTGCAGTCTTAGAGGCCCTGCAACATAACTGCATCTAAAATCACAGGGTCGCTCACATGTCCATTTTCTGCAAGAAATTTCCCAACAGGGAATTCTCCCTTTTCCCGTTTAATAGCTGTGTCATTCCTGGCTCTGATCTAGCAAATCCTTCCCCAAATGCTTAAGGACACGAGAGGAATCAGCTTTTTTTTTTCCCAGGTGGGATTTTCAAGGGAAGTGTTTTTGATGGTGTGACTCCTCTCTCCACCTGTTGCCTCGACTCTTAGAACTCGTGTGAATTAGCAAAACACAATGAATAAATAATGAGAAGCTTAGGAAGTTAAAGAGCTCCTAATTAGGCGAGGAAAGGGACAATACTGAATATCTTAAAAGCCCTGTCACGCTTTGCCCTTTGCAGCAGGCTCAAGGTGTGTTACCACAAGGTGCATCTTCCTCATTTGCCTTTTTTCTTGGCACCCAAAGCACATCCTCAGCACTGTCCAGCCCTGCCTGTCCCTCTCCTGCTGCCTCATCCACGCAGGGCATGTCCCTGGGGGGATCCCAGCGGTCACGGGGGCTGCCACTGCAGCACTTCCTTGGAATGATGTAAATGCATTACAGAAAGATGTGGAATCACACCGAAGTGTAGGTTGGAGGGGAGCTCTCCAGGTTCCAAGTCCCTCACCCCCCTGAAAGCTGGACCCGTTGGAGAATTAGATCCAACCCTGAAGAAGGAACCAGAGACTTTAACCCGTGAAGGAGCAGAGTTTTCAGTGGGGTCAGACAATTTGGGGACCAGCTGTTAATTGCTGGCTTTGCCTAATGAATGAATTAATGTTCTGATTACAACTTCTTTCATGTCTAGGCCTCAGATCCAGTTCCTGTGGCTAAAAATGACTCAAAAATTGGCCTTGACTTCGGTCAGACCTAAGGGCTGTGTCTTTGTCTTCAATCCACAGCACGGTCAATGGTCCTCAGTGACTCATCAGAAATGGCTGATTTGGTTTAATTCCCTCATTTGGTCTGCATCTCTCTTCTTCCTAGGGGTCAGTACCTCGATTATGAAAAAAATGAGGTGGAGGCACAGCCCAGGGAATGGAAAAAATACGAGTTCCACTATGACAACGTGCTCTGGGCTCTGCTCACACTCTTCACTGTGTCCACAGGGGAAGGGTGGCCAACGTGAGTACCCGGGACTGGCAGGGTCAGTGACTGGGGGGGGTAAAGGCAGGTTCCCACAAAATGAGAATAATCTTTTCTCAGCCAGGCTTTCCCTTCCTTTGTGTGATTATTGGGTGAATCAGTGTTGGGTGAATCTGTGTTTTTCCTTGATGTCCTTCTGATGCTCAGGTGGTTTGCAGTATTTGCTTCAGGCTTTTGGACTCACCTGCCTTTCTCAGGTGGAAAGTTGCTTGTGGAAATATAAGAAAATCAAAGGGAAAAAGTACTGTGACCTGTGCTGAGAATGTGCTGGGACAGCCCCCAGATGATATTTACTGTTCAGCATGTGACTTTATTTTGGCACATTTTTCTGCTAGGACATGTGGAGTGCAATTCATGGTTGGGGGTTCTCCATGGCAGGTCTTCCCTGTCCTCCACGTTCAACTACTTCATAAAACATCCTTGTGGGTCCTTCCAACTCGGCATATTCTGTGAAAATAAGGAATAAACCAGCACCAGTCTCCCTTTTCCAGTCCCTCACTGTGTTCCCCTCCTCGGACATCATCAATACCTTTCCTTTCCCACTCCTACTCCACGCCTGTTGACCAGAGAAGAGAAGGCAGATCCACCTGCATCCTCTCCCCTTGGCCAGGGAGGGGATCAGTGGATCTGTATGTAGCAAATCTCCACCATCCTGCAGAATGGTGAGACCAGCAGGGATTTCCTATAAAAATATCCTCAAGGAAAACTCCTTCCCAGCCTTATAGACGGGAAGAGGTTTGACCTGAGCATACGTGGAAAGCCCTGCACGTGAGTGAAGGCCAGTGAGTGACTTTGAGGTGCTTCACAGTGATTTTTTTGGTGACTTTTCTCCTCTCTCTGCCCTTGATTGCAGCGTGCTGAAGCACTCGGTGGACGCCACCTACGAGGAACAGGGTCCCAGCCCTGGCTACCGGATGGAAATGTCCATCTTTTACGTGGTGTATTTTGTTGTCTTCCCTTTTTTCTTTGTGAACATCTTTGTGGCGTTAATCATCATCACCTTCCAAGAGCAAGGAGATAAAGTGATGTCAGAGTGCAGCCTCGAGAAAAACGAGGTACCCACATCTTCTGAATGCACAGTTGGCACCTGGGGGCAAGGAGCACCTTGATCCCACTGGAAGCCCTTTCCTCATCCCTCTTGTGCCGTGGGGGGCTGGAGAGCAGTGCTTATCTGAGGGTTTATGGTGTGGACACCAAAGAAATCACTGGCTTTCAGGTTTGGTGTAGAAACGAAAGCAAGGCAAGCCCCCAGATGCCACCACTGTCACACGTCCTCCCTGGGCCACATCTCTGCTTCAGAGTGAACATGCCCCTGCACTGGTACAGAGAAGCTGTGGCTGCCCCATCCTGGAAGTGTCCAGGACCAGGTTGGATGGGGCTTGGAGCAACCTGGGCTAGTAGAAGGTGTCCCTGCCCATGGCAGGGGGTTGTAAACAGATGATCTTCAAGGTCCCTCCCAAGCCAAACCAGTCCTGCATTCCATGTTTGCTCCAGAATTTGCTGTGAAAGGAGACAAATTATCTGGCCTTTTAGAAACCAAAGTGAACTACAATTGTGGCTCCCCAGAGAAAGTTCCTCTCTGAGGCTGATTTTGGGCCTGGCTGAGATGGTTTCCCCCTGACAGCAGCCAAAAGTAGAGTCCTTGAGGAGAGTGTAAGACCAAGGCAAGAACATGTGAGGCTTTCCTTGAATGCCCCAGAAAATACCACCATTCTCAGGTCAGGAACATGGTTTTTCTTTAGTTAGTGGCATCCTTGTATCTTCCTTTCCTGGGTGCATCTGGTTTCCTTCGGAACCCAAGCAGATTTTGAGCATCTGCAACATCCCTCATCTGGGCTCCCACAGCCTCAACGACCTGTGGGGCAAAGAACCATCTCTTTTCATGTATTTTGCAACTGGAACCTGATTTTTCGATGAAAAGAGATGAGTTTTTATTCAATTATTAATTAGTTCCTTGTTTGTCTATATGACTGAAAAGTCCAAAATAAAGCAGAATATTTAGAGTTGCTTTACCCATGTCATGTATCAACTGAGCAGAAAGCAGTTTTGCAGTAAGGCTTTGAAAATGAGAAAATTAAGAGAAAATGCTCCAGATTCAAAAATTTCTTGTGGGTAGAAACCAATTTTTAATGCAGTTTTGTATTCATGTGAATTCATGTGAATTCATGTGAACAGAAATAGCCAACTAAGGGGGTCTTTGGGAGTTCACCCAGTGCTATTTGGTGGTTAATTCATTGGTTGGGTTCAGTTCCCATTTTATGAACCATTCTGAGCTGTACAGGTGTGAGAACACACCTGACTCTCACCATACTTTTTGAAACCACAGATAACATCTTTTCCTTAGACAACATCCTCTCATGTCTACAATTATCCGTCAGGAGGAATCTTAAATTCTAAAGTGAGCCTGTGGATTTAAAACTCCCTTCCCTAAGTGGGAAGGGAATTGGGACCTCCCAGGAGCTGGGCTCTGGTGGCAGGGGTGTCTCCTAGGACTGAGGGGACCATTAGGAGTGTTGGGGGGTTCACAGTCCACCCAAACTGGTCATGGTTTGGGGATCCTGTGCTGCATTTTCCAGGAACAGTCAGGACTCCCTTTGTGAGAAACACTCAGAAACACCACCCTCTGAATGCTCTGCTTGTTCTCCCATCCATATCCCGAGGGATAGAGACTTCCAGCCCTTTTCCTGCCATTTTTCACCCCATTTCTGTTTTGTAGAGGGCCTGCATAGACTTTGCCATAAGTGCCAAGCCCCTGACCCGGTACATGCCTCAGAACAAGCAATCCTTCCAGTACAAGATGTGGAAATTCGTGGTGTCCCCTCCCTTTGAGTATTTTATCATGGTCATGATTGCGCTCAATACCATCGTCCTCATGATGAAGGTCAGTGAGCCCTTCTGAACCTTGGCAGTTTTGGGTGGTGAATGTGGTGCTGGATGGAGAGGCTTCATGCCCTTGGCCTGAGAGCTGGGGGGGATCAACAGGAGTGACCAGCACTCCTCGTTTGCCTGGTGGGATTGCTTTGGTCCCCCAAGGGAGGTGGTTTAGCTGTGATGAGATCCCGGGAATATTCCCCTGCACAGTGTTGGTTTGGCTCATGGACCCTTTGGTGGGACGGGAACGGGGCTCTGCAGGTCCTGAGCTCCAGCTCAGCCTGGGCTTCTCGATGCAGAGAAGGGTCGTGTCTTTGGGATGCTCAAAATCTAGTCATGGCAAGGAAATTCAAAGTCATGGAGAGGAAGTTTAGATGGGATATTAAGAACAAATTCCTCTCTGTGAGAGTGGAGAAGCCCTGGCACAGGGTGCTCGGAGGAGCTGTGGCTGCTCCATCACTGGAAGTGTCCAAGGCCAGGTTGGACGGGGCTTGGAGCAACCTGGGCTGGTGGAAGGTGTCCCCACACATGGCAGGGGGTGGAACTGTATGGTCTTTAAGGTCCCTTCCAACCCAGGCCATTCTATGAATCTGTGAAATCACCCGGTTTTGCAACAGCATCAGATTTCTGGGATGTGCTCCCCAGTGCTCAGGAGGGAGGGGTGCAGGTGGATGCCTATTGTGGATGATGTCCCCTCCTATCCCTTTTCTAGCTTAGAGTATCTTCACAGTCATGGGGCCACCACATTTTTAGGGTCCTCTGGAATGAAGCACATTTTGTATGTCCTTGTGGTCCATGTCGTGCTTACAGGGGGATGTCCGCCAGCAACTCCAGCTCTGGGATTATCTCCAGCTGCCCCATTGGGATAGTATGTGGGGAAGCTTCTGGAGAGACAGGAATAACTTGTGGTAACCCCAAATGTTGCTCAAAGTGAGCACAAAGTCTGAGTGTGGAGTTTTGCAGTGAGGCAAGTCAGCTGGGAAACGTTTTTACTCTGTACTTGATCTTGAAGTAACAGCCTTTCTTCCATCCTGGTTTAGTTCTACGATGCTCCAGAAGCATACGAAGAAATGTTGAAATGCCTGAATATTGTGTTTACATCCATGTTTTCAATGGAATGTGTGCTGAAGATCATTGCCTTTGGTGTGCTGGTATGTGCCTTCCTTGTTTACTTCCACCTGTTTCCTCTCCGTGGGAAACGCTCGTATTTAAAAACAAGCAAATAAACAACAACAACAACCAAAAAGAGAAAATAACCCCTGGATCCCTCTATCCCCCTCCTTGTGTTTTCATTTGGCAGAATTATTTCCGAGATGCCTGGAATGTCTTTGACTTTGTCACAGTGTTGGGAAGTATTACTGATATTTTAGTAACAGAGATTGCGGTAAGTCCAGTTCGCTCCCTTTGCCTCCTTTGTAAACAAAGCTGTGCCCTGTCAAGACATTGCACCTTCCCCCTACCAGCCTTGTTCCCTGGAGCTGCCTCTGGGATTTGGGATGTCCTTGGGTGACCCGGCAGCCTGTTTCCATTAGCCCTGCTCTTTCCAGGGAGCTGAGCACAGCTGTCTGCCCCAAAGACTCAGGCGAAAAGCCCTGATGGGAGCCACAGTGCCACAGCCTCTGCCAGGAGGCAGCTCTCATTCAGCAAACGACCCTCCCCCTCGGGTCATTTTTGCCTATTAATGGAAAAATCCTGTTGAGTTTAATAGAGGGGAAAGCCCCGAAGGGTTCTGTGGGAGGCGCTTTGCAGGGCACACACACACACTCGTGCCCCTTGGGGCTCACGGGGCAGGGAGAGGGTGATGAGTGGGGTGAGAAGGGAAGAGGTGATGGGAATGTGGATCCCACACAGTCTGGGCTGGGGGAATGTCCTGTCACACGCACAAACCGTAAATAACCAAACAACTTTCCCGTGGCATTTTTGGCCAGCCCTACAAGGACTGCTGTCTCCTCGCCGTCGAGTCCTGTAGATCACACAAAGTGCACAGACTTGGCATTAAATTCTAAAGGATTTTTCCATAAGGGCAGCAAATATGTGACTCGAGCCATGACACCCTGATATTATCCACTTTCTGAATTGCTCCTCTCCTCCCCCAGTGCATGTTGTATCTGTTCGTGATGAATTGGAACTTTACCATAACTTTTATTTTCTCAGTCCCCTGGGATTTGCTGGTAGATCTGGTTTGTGTGTGATGAGAACTGTGCTCCCCAGGCTTCTTTACAGGTGGTGGTGAAGACCATCTCACAGCTCCTATCAAAAGACATTTTTACCTGACCTCCTTGGTACGAAAGAACCTACAAACCCCCAAAGTTTTGCTCCCCACACAAATGTTCATTTACCAGCTGGTGAACCCCATCTCCAGGCTTCGAATTACCTTCTGTTTTCAGTGCAGCCAGGCTGAAGTTACTCAGAGCAAACCCAAGGTCTGAGTGGCACCTCTCCGTGCTGGGGGAAGGCACTGGGTGCTTGTCTCCACACCCTCTGCCATGGGATACGTTTTCTTGACAAAGGCACCCAAACTTTGGCCACGGTTTGGAAATTTGTGCAACATTTCTGAGTCAGTCACAAACAGAGACTGACACTTCTCCCTTTTTTTACTGGGAGGAAGCAGCACAACCATCTCACACGGGGTAGGGGAGCCTCTGGTCTCTCTGAGATTGGTGTCTTCTCCTTCAGGAAGGTGTTTCCTTCACAACATCAAGCCCATGTGCTGCTTCCTAAAATCCTCCTTGTGGAGCTCTTCTCAGGCAGGAGCAGCCACTGGTGTTGCCCATTCCCTGTCATTGCCTCTCCCTGCAGCTCCCATGGGATGGCCTCAGGGAGGGTGTCTGGCACTTGAGGAATTGGCTATGGGCTGATCAGGCTGGGCTGTGAGACATCAGCTCAATTTGGTGGCATCACCCTTCACCTCCACAGGGACTTCTCGGGTTTCAGCATCAAAGACAGAAGCACTTTGGAGTGTGAATTACCCCTAAACCCACAGTAACTCCAATAGCTCCCAAGCACTTCAATGCCTTTCCATTCTCCTCCCAGGTGGTACAGATTAGGTTTTTGGTTTATGAGTAGCCAGGTTTCTTAAGTCCTCAGAGAGAACCTTCTTATGTAGGTTGGCACCTTCCCCTGGCAGTGTGCCCAATATGAGGCTGATAACAAACATCTCTTTAATATAAAAGGATAACAAACATCTCTTTAATATAAAAGCCATATGTCCACTCCAGCCCCTGATCTCTTGGCCCTCTGTGTCTACAGACCTATTTGAGCTCTGCTCTCTCTAAATAGTCCCCTGCTGCAGCAGCCAGGTGGAATCAGTCTCCTCTCCCAAGTAACAACCAACAGGATGGGAGGAAACAGCCTCAAGTTACACCAGAGCAGGTTTAGTTTGGATATTAGGAACAATTTCTTCATGGAAAGGGTTGTCCAGCCCTGGCACAGCTGTCCAGGGCAGTGGTGGAGTCCCCATCCCTGGAGGGATTTAAAAACCATGTGGATGTGGCACTTGGGGACATGGCTTAGAGGTGGCCTTGGCAGTGCAGGGGACTTGATGATCTCAGAGATCTTTTCTAACCTAAAAGCTTCTATGATTCTTTGATTCCTGTGTAGCCTTGTCTCCACTGCCACTACAAGCCTTCCTGGCCTCGAGGCCAGTTTGGATGGGGTTTGGAGCAACCTGGTCTAGTGGCACCATGGCAGGGAGTGGAACTTGAGCTTTAATGTCCCTTCCAACCCAGACCATTCTGTGATTTTATCATTCTCCCTTTCCAGTCCTGAGGATGGAAAACAAGCAGAAAGATCCAGTGCCCTGCTGCTGTCCCATGTTGGTTCCATGACAGTGTGGGTTATTCTGACCCACAGCACTCACGGGTAACCCAAATCTGCCTGGCAATGCCAGGACTGTTGTGCTGTCTGGCATGTATATCCTGGCAGAGCTACATTTTAAACCATCTCTGTAATGCTTCGTTAAACTGAAGTTGCACCTAAGTCACTTAAATAAAATTTAACACAACTAAAACTGTAGAAAAGGGCTGAAAAGCCTGATGCAGTGATAAGAAAGAATATGGTGCTTGCAAACAGCAGGGATTGAGGGGAGGATCAGTGGGTGCCTCATTCTCAGGGCACAGCCCTGGTGTGTGGCCTCAACCCTTCAATCCCAGGGCCTCTGCCCCACCTCTCCTTGACCACTATATTCTCCTATTCTATTCTATTCTATTCTATTCTATTCTATTCTATTCTATTCTATTCTATTCTATTCTATTCTATTCTATTCTATTTCCAGGTAGGGCAGAGCAGTAACTTAGGCTGGGGATGGGCATCTGCCCTGCACAAAGTGGCCCAGCTGATGCTGAACCAACCCCACTTCACCCTTCTCAGGGTGGGACTGGGGTGCAGCAGCTCTCTCAGGCAGCAGAGAAGAACCAGAGAGGGGAACAGCTCTTGGTTCCTCCAGCCCCAGAGCTGTGTCCCCAGCAGAGGATTCCCTCTCCTCCATCTGCCCTCCTCAGCTCCAGCCTCTCCTTGTCTGATGGGCAGCCGTGGGCAGAGTTGGGTGGCAGCCCCTGTTGGTGCCTCCCTGTTGTCACCCATCCCATGGCAGTTCCTCAGAGGTCCAGGTGACAGCCACAACATGAACCTGTCAGTCTGTACCTGTGCTGTGCCAGCCACCCCTGGAAGCCTCCAGGGCCCCTGGAGAAGGGATGTTTTCCAGGTGTGACACTGAGATCAGGCTCACAGAGCACCTTTTTTTCCCCCAGACTGTGTTTTTCCAGCTATAAATGTTCTCCAAGGTAAATAAACCTGCTCACCTGGGCAGTCTCATCTTGAGAGACCTGGCTTCCACCAGCCTTGCTGCATCGGTACCTTTAACCCACTGAAAAGTAAAGACAAAAGGAAAAGAAATGTGTTGATGAATTGTTTTAATTTTCTAGTCATGTCATATGTAATTTACTTTGTGATTGTAGTGGAATATATATATTATTTTTTTTATTTCCTTAGGCAAAAAACCACGTATGTCAGTTTTTTGACCCTCTCAGTAACTGAGGGCAAATAGGTGGCATTAAGGAGAAGGTGTCCTTGTGGACACGTCTGGAGAGGGACTTTGGCAAACTGACATCTATTTCTATGCCTGGAAATATAAAAAAGCCTCCTGAGAAGTGTTTGTGAATTGTCTCCCGATTTGCATTACAAAATGAAATGCAAATAACTACTGCACTGTCTGTGTTACCTTTAGGATCTCAGAATCTGTTTTGATTTGAAGCATTTTTTATTTCTATAACTCCCATAAAATAACACCCCCGATAAGCCCGATAAGGTTTTTTTCCCAGTGAAATTTTCAGAGTTTCCTTTTTTGCTTGTCCTGATTACTCATTTTCTCTTTTGTTTCCTGTTTTGTTCTTTATTTTCCTTATCTACCTGCTGAATCACGCCATCCAATCAACATACAATGCGAAAACCATGTCTCCGTCTGTATGTTGTGCACCTGCTGCTCAAAACAAAACCCTAAATTTGTAAATAATCTTGCCAATATCCATCCATGAAAACATCACATATAGGACACGGTTGGTTTCATTGAATTTAAACAATTCTTTCAAGTCTCTGCTTTGATTTTTTTCCCTCTCGTTTTTCTTTGATTTAACTCCTTTTTTTTTATTTGACGAGATTTCCGATTGCACTGGTGACAAAGCCTCACTGCAGCGTTGCCCCAAACTGGCTTCTTTCTGCACCTCCTTCCCCGGGCTAATTGGTGACGTGAGGCAAATGCAGTTACCAATAGCCTGTTCTCTGCTCTCTGTTCCACCCCACTTTGCTAAAGGGGACACTCACACTTGCTTTATTTCGGGGGGGCAATGGGATGAGATGATTAGGAGGGATGGATGCTCCTGGATAAACTGGAGTAGAGAGAAGATTGGCTGGATGGGACACCCTTCCCTTTGGAAGTGGTGGGACCAAATTCAGCTCTTGGGAAGTTGTCTTATGGCAAGATGCTTTCTGCCAAGACAAACAAGCACGATTAAGGCTTGCAGGGATTTTAAGCCCTGCAACATATGGCAAAAACATTATTGAAGTGATGCCAGACTTGCTTCCCTGAAATCCAAAGAGAAATTATGGGAAAGAATGGTCTTTACTCCACTCTGAAAAGTCTCTGTGATACCAGCCTGTGGAAGAATTTGGGACTCAGAGTCCCTGGCTGCAAAACCAAACATCTCAAGTCAAATGCATAAATCATGTTGTGAACAGAGCTGAAAAGCACCAGGAGCCAGATCCCACTGGGAATTTACTGCCTGATTCCAAACATGCCTTTGGAAATCCTGGCCTTTGCCTTTGAAAATCATAAATTAAGCAAAATAGAATGAATAAAGAAAAATGCAATCTAAATATATAAATATAAATATATATATATATATTTCCATTCTTGATTATCTTGGCTATGGTTAACAACACAAATGAGACCATAAGCTCATCAAAAATCCTTGCTTGGTCACCTGACAACAGCTCTTGGACCTTTAATATCTGCAATTCCTGTTGCACAGTTGCTGTTAACTCACAGCTCAGGGTGAATCTCCATGCCAGGCTGCACACAAGCTCCGTAAATGTTCACGGAGGGTCACAGGGGGAATTTTCTAGGAAGTAACAAAGAAGAAAGTGGCATTGTGGATGTTCAAAGTTTGTCTGGTGCAAGCCAAGAAGGGAATCTGTGTGGCAGCTGGAGCTGCCACAGATGTGTGGGAGTGGTGAGGATGCCTTTGGAGACGTTCTCTGCTACACCCCTGGCCCAGGCAGCACAGAAAATGTACTGGAAAACAACCAGCTCATGTCCATTTGGCTAAATTTTGGTCCATGTGCAGGTTAAAGATTTAAAAGCTCACCCTGCATTTTTTTAGGATAGATAAGAGACACCTCCAGGCTCCTTCCATCACTTGGCATCCAAGAGAGGTCTTTGGAGCACCACGTTGTCCTCCAGAACTCTCTTCTTCCTTCCACTGCTGCTGGTGGGAGACTGCAGTGACTGCAGCAGCAGCTCCAAAGATCAAAGGAACCTGGAGAAGAGGAGGCTGAGGAGAGACCTCATTGGGGTCTTCAACATCCTTACAATGGACAGCTCCAATCTCTGCTCTGTGTGACAGTGACAGGACCCAGGGAATGGCTGGAGCTGTTCCAGGGCAGGGTCCGGTTGGATCTCAGGAAAAGGTCCTTCCCCCAGAGGGTGGTGGGCACTGCCCAGGCTCCCCAGGGCAGTGGGCACGGCCCCAAGGCTGCCAGAGCTCCAGGAGGGTTTGGACAACGCTCTGAGGGACAGGGTGGGATTGTTGGGGTGTCTGTGCAGGGCCAGGAGTTGGACTGGATGGTCCTTGGTGGTGCCTTCCAGCTCAGGACATTCTGTGATTCTATGAAGTAGGGAAGGAGGAGAGATCTGGGCATCACACACAGAAAATTGTTTTTCAGCTTTCCTGACTCAGAATGGAAGGACTGATAAGATACAACTGCAGTGGCAGAGTCCTCAAAACACAGATGAGTGTGGCAAACACCGTCATCCTCCTAAAACCAGCAACGTTTTCCCCAAGCTTTGGAGGAAGCCAAGACCCTGTGCAAGGTTCAGGAAAACTTCTGGCAATGCCATGGCCATTTGAATGGGAACTCGGCCATTTCCTAGACAGTAGTTCCTCAGCAGAATAAGTTAATTCTTGTTGATGCCAGATGAAGAGAAGTGTAAATATTCCTGAGCAATCCCCTTCTTGGCTTGGTCAGACACCTCTTCCTGCAGCTCTTCCTGCATCCCTGGAGATGGGGATCCCAGGAGATGGATCCCAGGAGTGGACATGCAGGTGCTGCAGGACCAGCCCTGGCAGTGGCTGTACACCCCCTGCTTTGTGGCTTCTCAGCTTTTCAGAATGGAAAATTCTGGAGCCCCCAGCAGAAACAGGGACATGGAGCTGCTGAAGAGAGTCCAGAGGAGGCCACAGAGGCATTTCAAGGGCTGGAGCCCTTCTGCTCTGGAGCCAGGCTGGGAGAGCTGGGAGTGTTCAGCCTGGAGAAGAGAAAGGTCCAGGGAGACTTGAGAGCCCCTTCCAGTGCCCAAAGGGGCTCCAGGAGAGCTGGAGAGGGACTGGGGACAAGGGATGGAGGGACAGGACAAGGGGAATGGCTTCCCACTGCCGGATGGGATATTAGGAAAAAATCTTTGACAGTCTGGGTGGGCAGGCCCTGGCACAGGTTGGGCAGAGAAGCTGTGGCTGCCCCATCCCTGGCAGTGTCCAAGGCCAGGTTGAAGGGGGCTTGGAGCCACCTGGGCTGGTGAAAGGTGTCCCTGCCCACGGCACGGAGTGGGACTGTATGGTCTTTAAGGTCCCTTCCAACCCAAACCAGTCTGTGATTCTATGAAAACACCCTAAGAAAGGGTGCCCACGGTGGGACAGCAGTCAAGGGCAGTTCTTTAGCTGTGATTTTTGTTCTCCCTGTTTCCCTCCTGCTTTGCAGTTTTCTTCAGGGATGCATCACTCACCCGAGCTCCTGCCATGGGAAGTGGTGGCAGTGCCCAACCATGCCCAGCCCTCTCCAGACCCTGGCTGGCGACCAGGTGCCTTTTAGGAAAACAGTGACGGGCCAGGGGGAATCAGAATTCCAAACATAATTATTGAGTCATCATGTGGATCATAAAATCACAAAGCTCTGGTGCCTGTCGTGAGGCCCAAACAGCCACGAGCATCTGTGCAACAGGAAAGCAACCAAAAACCTGAAAAGAACCACCTGGATAACCCAGATGATCCCGTGTCACACTGCAGGGGTGGCTGAGCGGGAAGGGAATCAGTGTGAAATGCTGTTGTAGCCGAGGAATATCGCAACGTGGAGTTTCCCCTTTAGCTGCATGCCGGTTCTGAGCCCTGCCTGGAGGGCTGAGGTGTCGAAGGACGGGTTTTTCTCTGTGCTGTGCTGAGGTGACACCCCCAGAGCCCTCCCACCCATCACCGGCGGGTCTCATTTTGCCTCCCCTCGAACAGCGCAGAGAACGGTCCTTCGACCCCACTGGTGGGGACGGGGGATTTTCCTGGGTTGTGAGGGATTCCACTGTGCTTTAGGAACTGCAGGAGTCAAACAGGGGTGGGGGAATGAAAATGTTATGGATTGTTTGTCCCTCCAAATCCCAAGGAATGGTGGGTTATAGACGTAAGTGCACAGTTTTAAGCCCCTTTCCCATTTCTATCCCTTTGCCGTGTGTAAAGCACAGCCTGTGCTCAGCGTGACCTTGCAGGCAGCCCAGCCCAAAGCAGATGTTAAGCATCCTGTCAGCTCTGATTATGGGGCTACAGCAAAGTCTGAGCGAGACAATGTTCTTGCTGTTAAGCTGCAGGAACGTGGGAGGAGGGTACAGCAGGGTCAGAGGAGAGATGGATCCCGCAGACACTGTCCATGTGCTCCTCCTCGGAGCAGAAGGCTCGTGCACGGGAAAGGTCTGGCTCGAGCATTGCTCTGAAGTTTAAAATCTGCCAGCCCTTCAGGCCTGGTGCCTCGGTGCTGTCAGTCACCCCTACGAAGTGGTCCAGTTCCCACCTTCCATGATTAAAATGGGCTCTGGGTTAACCCTCTGCCGTGCTCTGTGGAGCCCCATGGCCGACACAGGGGGGACAGGGGACAAGGACCAGATCAGCGATGGCACCTTGTTATCCAGACGAGTTCCAGCCCTGCCCCATGGGCCTTACATGGCCCTTATGTGCTGAGGTGAGTCCAGCTGGAGTTTTGGGAAGGGAAGCCATGAGTAAAACAAAAGCAAAGCTGATGCTCCGAGACGAGCGTGAAATTTTGAGTGCCTGTTTTGCCGACCTTGAACAACCCAGGGGAATCCTCGCCGGTGCTTTGCCTGCCAGAGCTGGCTCTGCTGCTGACTGGAATGAGCTCACTGTTGTCTGCTCTTTCATTGAACATACCTGTGCTTTTCTCTTTTCTCTTTATTTGAGGATTGAGTCTGATTTACGGTCTGTGCCTAACTCTGAGCTGCTTGTGGTTTTTTTTTAACCTGAGAGAAACCGAGTGCATGCCTGAGACTGATTCCTTGAACTCTTTGATGGGATTGGTGGAATGCAATGCTAATGGCCCTGAAACTGAGCTGGCATTTAAAGAAATGGATAGATCCAACAAGCCCCCCAATTTCAGCACGAGCTCTGTAGCCAAACGAGCAAGAAACGTGGGTCAGTTCAATATGACTGGGTGTCTTCTGGTAAAACAATAATACAAGGGAAATACTATTTTTGCTCATCTTTACCAACAAGAGCTCCTTATGATTATATTTTCTGCTTCACTGCTTGCTAGTTTAAAGTGGGATGCTTTTTCTCTTTAGCGCACTCAGTCAAATAAGTGGCTGTGAACAGAGATTCACAAATAAGTGAATCAGTATGGAAAGGAGGAATATTTTTCATCTCCTTCAAATAGGAGGGCAAGAGGGATCTGGCTTTTGCATGTTTTGTTTTGGAAAGAACCCTCTCTAGATTAGCTCATTGGGGCAAGAAACCTCTTTTCCCTGAAGGAAAGAAAAAACAAAACAAAACGGGGGTGAAGGGTGGGGAGAATCATCCAAACCAAATGGAAATCCAAATCTGTCTCCAGCAGTTCTTTGATCCATCTGCAAAGGCACGTTTAATGATAATTTAAAAAACCAGCAGGTTCCTAAGGCCTCCTCCTGCTGTTGAAAGCTCACCCTCCCCAATTGACTCGCTGCCATTGATCCATCTCCTAAACACTCTTGTGGTGCTGTTTCTCCTTGACGAACCTGTCCAGTTACTTGCTGTATAAACATATCAAACCTCCAGCTTGGAAAACATCCTCATTCCTTCAAGGATGTTTCAGTCTTCACTGGACAATGCCTTTCTTTGTTACGTTCCAGGCTGTACACGCCGGCCCTTGCAACTGTCTTGGCTTAAGTTCAGTTCATTGGAGAAAGCGACCAAGACTTCCAAACAGCCTCATTCCTTACAAAATGAAAATATGGCACCATTCCCTCTCCCTGAGTCTTTAGGGGGAGAAAATCTGCCTTGCTCAAAGCAAAAAAGACCTCCATGGACAGCGTGAAAGGGCCTTTTCCTTTTCTATCACTGACCCAGTAGCAGAGGGGAGGGCTCTTGTGGAGAGGGATTTTCTCATTCTTGCTGCATGTGGAGTGATCTGCACTGACGAATGTTTCTTTTGGAAGGTTTTCTGGTGGCCGATTTGCTGCTTAGATCGTGAAGCTGGTAATTTTAATTTCTTTTTTGCGGGCTGTGGTTTCCAATCGCGTTAATTTCTGAAGGACACAAAACCTTTACTTTCCGCAGGACAACTTCATCAACCTCAGCTTCCTGAGGCTCTTCAGGGCAGCCAGGCTTATCAAACTCCTCCGGCAGGGCTACACCATCCGCATCCTGCTCTGGACCTTTGTGCAGTCCTTTAAGGTGAGTCCAAGGCAGGGAAGAGATGCTGGGACTTGGTGGTGCTTGGCACATCCGTGGCATCCTCCACTGAGGATCAAAGAGCTTCCCTTCCCGAGGGAATCGCCTCTGCACCACGACTGGTGGGATATTCCAGTACAGGAAAGCAAACTGGTGAGCACTGACCCTCCCCTGAACGCTGCATTTTGGGCTGCTGGTGCAGATTCCAGCAGGCTGCCCTTGAAACTCCCACAAAATCCCTATGGCAACGTCCTGAGGCTCAAGTATTTGCATAAGGAAGTGGTGGCCTGACCAATAAGTGCCCTCGTGCCTGTCCTTTGCCTGCAGCAAAGCAGAGGTCCAATGGCTTTCACCAGGAGCCGGGTGGGGTAGAAGCTGGCGGAGACAAAACCCAAACCATGGCACTTTGGTAACACACCGTGAGGCTGGAGAGCACAGGGCCGTGTTTTTGGTGATGGGGAGGATTTAAAAAAAGGAGGGTTTGTTCCGAAGTTTTCCTTTATCCAGGCCCTTCCCTCCCAAGCCTCAGCACGTTGTGGCACAGGGGTGACTTCTGATCCGAGTGACCCTAAAGCAACTGCCTTACAGCACATCACTGCTCAGCCCGTGCTTAGCTTTGAGCCAGCTCTTTGCCGCATCTAAATTAGAACCCACGTGCCCCAAAGCTGCTTATTTTTATTTTGCAGCCCGTTCCTGCTCTGTTTCGTGCCTCAGCTCTGGTTGTGGAGCTTGCTCAGGTTCTGGAGCGCAGACAGGACAACACGTAATGTGAAATCAGGACTCGTAGCACTGACACTGGGCTCTGACACACCAGTGTGTACTGGCTGGGAGCTGCAGGGTCCAGACCCCCATCCCTACCAGGGGAGACACGAGGGTCAGCAGGTCTAAAATATTCCCACTCGGGAGAGTGTCCTTGGACTGTGTAGTCTTGGCTGGATCTCGGGATGGCTCTTTTCAGTACAACCCCAGCCCTTTGGAAAGCAGGTGTGCAGAGAACTGCCCCAAAACGGAGCTGGGGCATTCCTGGGCTGCCTGGGGAGCTCTTTGTCTGCCCGTGCCCCCAGCACTGAGTCTTTGCTTGTTGTGCAAAGGTATCCAGCAGAAACCACAGGAGCCCTTTGCTCCAGGTTTTGTCCCTGGGGAGCATCAGGCACAGCATCACTGGGAAAAGGAGAGGGAGGGGATTGTCCTGCTTGGCTCTGGGGTGGCCTCACCTCGAGTCCTGAGGGCAGTTTTGGGTGCCACAATATAAAAAAGGTCTAAAGCTGTTGGAGAGTGGAGGGACACAAAGACGGTGAAGGATCTGGAGAGGTCACAGGAGGTGCAGCTGAGGGCACTTGGGTTGTTCAGCCTGGAGAAGAGGACACTGAGGGGAGACGTCATTGGGGTCTTCAACATCCTTACAATGGGCAGCTCCAATCTCTGCTCTGTGTGACAGTGACAGGGCACAGGGAATGGCTGGAGCTGGGCCAGGGCAGGGTCAGGTGGGATCTCAGGAAAAGGTCCTTCCCCCAGAGGGTGGTGGGCACTGCCCAGGCTCCCCAGGGCAGTGGGCACGGCCCCAAGGCTGCCAGAGCTCCAGGAGGGTTTGGATAATGCTCTGAGGGCCAGGGTGGGATTGTTGGGGTGTCTGTGCAGGGCCAGGAGTTGGACTGGATGGTCCTTGGTGGTCCCTTCCAGCTCAGGATACTTTATGATTCTGTAATTCCTCCCAGGTTCCCCATGGCCTGTTTTGACCCCTCTCCTGCCCTGAGCACGTACACCCAGCCCCAGGGCAAGGCTACTTGTTTTTTCAGCTATTACTAATTAAGAGGCAATAATTACCCATTTGTTTAGCCCAAGTGGAAAGCAGCTATCACTCTGAGCTTGGCTGACATAATTACAGCGCAGCCTTCCCTGATTTCTTGCTAAAACTCAGAATGTTTTTGCCCTCCTGGGATTGCAATCTGTGCCTGTTTCAGAGCAGGAGCTTGTTTCTGGGGTAGGTATTTTTTTCCTCAGACTACATTTACAGCAAGGTCATTAAACATTTATGTTCATACAATTATTCATGGAAAGTGCCAGTGCCTGCTGGTAGTTCCACTGCTTGCTGGGAAGCTTTGCATTGTGTTTTCCCTGCTTGCAAGGATACACAGGGAGCCCTTGGAAAGCCCTGGCTGGTTTGGGATCGAGGAATTCCTGGCTCCAGGGGGCTGGTTATCTTCTGAAGGCCGACAGAATTGTTCATATACTCTTCCCAGTTCCTTCCCTTGAAGGCCAAATGCCACAAAACACAGTGCTCCCCAGGAATCCAATGCTCCTGGGCTGCAGTGCCTTGCCTGTCTTTAACATCACCCTCTCTTTCCCACAGGCCTTGCCTTACGTGTGTCTCCTCATTGCAATGCTCTTCTTCATCTATGCCATTATTGGCATGCAGGTAAAAAAATTCAGCTTTCCTTCTGCCCACGAGCAGCCTGGGTTTGTCCAGGGTGCCACCAGCTTATTGTCCCCACAGCAGGACCAGCAGCTGACTGAGGATGAGGCAAAAAGCTCTTCTTGCCTGGTGTCAGGTGTATTAGAAGGGAAGGAAAGGCCACTTTTTCTACTCTGATTGTCACGTTTTGAGTGTGGCCCTGGGTGTACAGAAGCTGTGGGGAGGAGCCTGTGCCACTGCATCTCCAGCGACAGGGTGGACATCCCTGTCTCCCACGGGAAGAGACCTCCCTTCCCCTGGCTATGGACATGTCACGGGGCTGGGAGCAGGGAGCAGCCCAGGCACTGCACCTTCCTGGGGAGAAATAACCAAGTTTTGTTGGCCTGGGATGGAGCTGAACTCTTGGAAAGGTCCCGTGTGAATGCAAAGCACCTTAACTTGGTGGTTTTCCCCATTCCATCTCCACAACACGTTTTCATCTCCCTCTTCAGCGCTGAAATTATTTTAGCTTTTGAGATCCTCCAAACCGGGACAGATCATTTTCCTGCCTTATTTTCTAACTCCACATGGTCCACCTTTGCTGACAAGGTCCATGGGAGGATGCGCTTGGCCTGAATCCCTTCTCTTTGCCATGGCAGGTATTTGGGAACATTGCATTAGATGATGAAACCTCCATTAATCGGCACAATAACTTCCGTACCTTCCTCCAAGCCTTGATGCTTCTCTTCAGGTAAGAAGGGGCTATAAAATGCCACCTGACTTGCATGGGAGCAGGAAATAAGTCTCTGTTTAGCTGTGAGGTTGGGCATCCTCTAGGAAAGGTATCTGAGCAAAGCGTCATTCCTGCTTCCTCCCCCTCAGCAGATCTCATTCACCATCATCTCCACAACGTGTCCCCCAGTGCTGTGACATCAATTGTCAACTCAGGCAGAAGCTCAATATAGCACAGACCCCCCTGGAGAATCGATTCTTGGGTTTTCTGTCACGAAGCTTGGTTTCTTTTTTTTCTTTTTTCTTTTCTTTTCTTTTTTTTTTTTTTTAAGTGAGAATTCCTTAAATTGGTCATTTTTGCATTACCAGCATGTTATCACTTCATCCACCAACCCCACCTCTGCTCCAGAGGGAAAGCGTTTCCCTCCGGGTTCGTTCTGCTTGGAAATGGAGCGTTTTCGAAAGCAATTAATTTTCATTTGGATTTTCATTTTCGGACCTGTCAAAACCAAAGTTCAGTCCCTGCCCCAGCTCAGGGCAGGTTGGGGTGATGTCCCTTATGCTGGGGGGTGCAGAGACCCTCCCAGTTAACACCAGCTCCGGCCCCGCTCTGCAGATTATGTGGAGCTTGTAACTGGATCTCTTGCCCGGGATTTGGTTTCCATAGTTTCTGTTGAAGCCAGAGGGAAATGAAGTTAGCCCTCTGCAGCTCAGGGTAATCCCTGGGCCCAACCCCCCGAATTTTAATCAAATTGGATAATTATTCAGCCTCATGGCCAGACCTCGTGGTCCCTCCACAGACCCACGGCTGCCCCAGTGGGATGGAGGGGCAGGAGGATTGGGATGGGGTGGGATGTCAGAGTAAGCATACGTGGAGATCCCCTGACTTCCAAACCAGGTGTGCACGTCGCAGGGAGTGGTTTATTTGGAGGACTCTAAAATTTTTCCTTTTGTCTATTTTGTCTATTTTTCTCAATAGTAGAAGTTAGAGGGGGAGGAGGGAAATGATGAAGAACACCCAGGAGGTTGTCATGAAAAAGAGGTTCATGTCACTGTGACCAGCCAGACCACGCTGGAATTTATCTGCCTGATAAAGGAAATAAGAGATTCAAGTGGAGAAGCCTGATTTCATTCCCCATCCTCTCCATGGGGTTTAGAGCCAGCCTTAGGACAGAAGTTTTGGCTGCTTCAAAAGGGAACAATCTAAACTCTGTTTACTTAGCTTTGCGTTGGACATGTTGAAACCAATCTGGTTTTATTGTCCATAAAAGCAATAAAGCTTTTAGCCTGTCTGGTTGTTTGTACCCCCCTCGTGATGGAGGGAAATGTTCTTTCTCCTTTCTTTTTTACATCAGCAGGCAAGTAGTTCAAATTCCCAGTGTAAATATAGTCTCTCCACCTGCACACAGCCTTCCACCTAATTAATTGAGCTAATTGGATGCCGTAACACTGCGAGGTGGCTGCCCCTGGGGTCTGCAGTGGGGAGGGGGTGGATGAACTCACCCTCTGCCCTCCCACCTGCAGGAGTGCCACGGGGGAAGCCTGGCACGAGATCATGTTGTCCTGCTTGAGCAACAGAGCCTGCGACCCCCTCTCTGGCCTCACCAAGAAGGAATGTGGCAGTGATTTTGCCTATTTCTACTTCGTGTCCTTCATCTTCCTCTGCTCCTTCCTGGTAAGTCGCTCCTGCTCCCTCCCAAAGTGGGGGTGCTGTCGTGGATCCCCCCAAACACTTCCCTCCCCACCCCTCTGCCTCCTCCTCCTCCTCCTCCCTAATTCTAATTGATCCAACACCACCAGACAGCTTTGCAAAACCCCGTTTATCATCCTGGTGATAAAATCCCTTTAATCCCCAAAGAGATCATTTAGTCATTAGTTTCAAGGGAAGGGATTTATCTTTCTTCTCGCAGGGGGGTCTAATATCTGGAATTAAGCATTAATCGGTTTTGTCTTGATTTGTAACAGGGCCCTTTGAAGAAGGGGATTGGGGAGGGCAGGGTGAGAATGGCCGAGACGACACTGGCTCAGAAGCTCTTGCTGGGAGCATCACACTCGTTTGGTGCCTCGTGTTTGGTTTTTGTTTGTCGAATCAATGCAATAATCATCTTCTTCTGCCACAAAAGCTTCAGATATGAAAGGACCCCCGAGCTGCTGGGCTCGCTTCGTGCAGGGCTGAGCATTCAGAGGTGCCTTCCTGAGCACTGACATCCATAAACATCCCTCTGCCCCTGGGGTTGCGTTCCCTTTCCACCACAGAGGAATGGAAAACCAGGGACAGGGACCCAATTAAGCTTCGAGCAGGAAGAGATGAAAGCTCTGAAATGGACCAAAAAGCAGCATCTCGGGCCGACGTTCGGTGCCGTGGGTTTGCTTTCAAAGAGCAGATCTGCTGCTTTTTGCAGCCAAGCCCTGCTCTCATCAGAACCCTTTCACCAGGAAAAGGAAGCCCATGTGGCACTTTGATGCTGGGTATAGACAGACCAACTTCAATGGCCCCTGCTGAGATCCTTTGTCCAGCTGCTGTTGCTGCTTTGACACCCCATGGATTATTTCTTCTGCATGTATTAAAATACCTGGAGCCCGGAAAGCTCATGCAAAGTTAATGCTCCATGTACTGATTCCTTCAGCACTCTGCATTTTAAAGCCAGATTTTTTCCCTTAAACAAATCCCTGACCCAACATCAGACATTCTCAGTGTTATTGTCATTGTTCGTGAAGCTTTTTATTAAAAAACAACCCCAACAAAACCAACAACAAACATCACATCTACCAGAGTCTCCCTCCCTGGTTGTATCAGGCATCCCAGACAAAATGTAGTAGAATTGGAGGCTGGAGCACATCTGTGCAAAACCAGCCCTGTGTGATCTTTGTGCTCCTGAAAAAAAACCCTGGAAAGTGGACCAAGAGAGGGGAGAGCCCTTGTGAGCAGCCAAAGCTCCAAAAACAGGCAGTGGGAAGCCAAGCAGCTGGAATTCTACAGGACAGGGCTGGAACTCATTCCTTAAAATGCATCCAGCACTTGGCTGCAGTGAACATGTGGCTCCCCACAAGGGATTAAACCTTTGCAGAGCCCCAGCCTTGCCAGGAGAGCACATTTTTATGGTTTGTTCAGTGTTATGCCATAGATTGAGGGGAAATTGGATGATGTATTTGGTTTCAAATGGTGGTTTTTGGCTCTGTGCGGATGTACAGCTTGACATCATTTTCCTCCTGTAATTTGCAGAAAAAAAAAAAAAAGTAAATTGAAATCTATATTGAAAAATATGAATTGAAAGTTAAGAATGTACAGGACAGAGAAAAATAGAAATCGAAATTTATAATGAAAATTATAAATTGAAAGTTAAGAATAGACAGGAACTTTAGAAACAGCTGTAGGCAAGGAAGGGGAAACTGAGCCATAGCTGGAGCTGGGAGCAATGGAAAGGAATTTGGGATCACGGGGCAAGCTCTGAGACATTTTGCTGCCTCGTGATGCTCTGGGGACACTGAAGGACGTGAGTGAGCCCTGCTGATGTAACTGTGGTACTTGCAGCCTTTGAGCAGCTTGTTGAGAACTTCTTTGGGCATCCCTATCCATGCATGGGAACCACACGGAGGTGCTGGGGATTGTCCAGGCTGTGGCACAGGGACCCTGTGAGCACCCAGGGAGAGGGTGACAAGAAGGGCCACCGTGGTTGCCCAAAGCCAGCAGAGTTGTTTGATGATGTTCCAGCTGCTGAGCCCTAACACAGCAGTGAATTCCCTGATGTCACTGCAGGGCCAGGAGCCTTGTTGGGGTGGGCTCTTAAAAAAACCATATGAAGTGTCGGGTTCTGCCCCTGGGATGGGGCAACCCCAGATGGATGGACAGAGTGGGAATGAGATGCTGGAAAGCAGTGCCGGGAAAGGGCCCTGGGGGTCCTGGTCGGTGGCCAGTTGGCCACCAGTCAGCAGTGCCCTGGAGCCAGGAGGGACATCCCTGTCCTGGGGGGCATCAGGTGAGGGAGGGGATTGTCCCGCTCTGCTCTGCACTGGGGTGGCCTCACCTGCAATAGTGGGGCAGGTTTGGGGTGACATAATATAGGAAAGATATTGAGCCATTGCAGAGTGTCCAAAGGAGGCAATGAAGATGGGGAAGGGCCTGGAGGGGCAGCGTGTGAGGACACTGAGGGCCTTCCCCTCCCTTCCCCTTCCCTTCCCCTTCCCTTCCCCTTCCCATGCCTTCCCCTCCCTAACTGCTTCCTTGCTCGCTCCCTGCAGATGTTAAACCTGTTTGTGGCCGTGATCATGGACAACTTTGAGTACCTGACAAGAGACTCCTCCATCCTGGGGCCGCACCACTTGGATGAGTTTGTCCGTGTCTGGGCCGAGTACGACCCCGCTGCCTGGTATGTACAGCCTGACCCTGGTGGGGGACAGGAGGACACGTCTGGGGGATAGATATGGTCCCTGTGCACACACAGAGCCTGATTTAAGGAGGAAACTCCAGCAGGAGAGCAGCTCCAAGGCCTGAGGTAACATTGGTGGGAAATGCTCCGTCTCCAATGGAGATGAACAAATGTGATGTCGTTAAAAGGGAGTTTCCAGCAAACAGACATAACCCAATAAATCAAGAAAGGAAAACACACCCTCCTCCCCCCACAGCCAAAAATTAACGGGGGGAGATCCAAAGGATTTTGGCTAAAAGGCCAAGGAGAAAAGCTGGTTGGCATTTCCAAAAGGAGCTTCCATTGCCTTTGGTTTCTGCATCCCAGCGTGGAGATAAAAATACGCAAATCTCCTGCTATTGGTGGCACTTGGGGTAGTACCTTGGGGTACCTTGGGGTAGTACCTTGGGGTACCTTGGGGTAGTACCTTGGGGTACCTTGGGGTAGAGGGCTCTACCCTCTACTTGGGGTAGAGGCTCTGCCTGGTCACACCTCGTTCGTGCAGTGCTTTTTTAGCTGAGAAGCACCTTAATGGTTTCCCAAAGCCTGTGCAGATGCCTCAGGTCACAGGAGATGATGTGTCACATCTGAGTCAAGTACAGCAGGCTCTGACTCCATCACCTGCCTCTGCCCACCTACCCCTGGGATGCTCAAGCTGAAAACATGGGATTTTTTTAAATCAGCCATTTCTCATTAAACCCAACATTTCGCCCTTGGAAACCTCCTTCTAATGACATCAAACTCTACAAGGGGACTTTGGTCTCCTAAATAGTATTTCAGTTTTTAGACTCGCAGTTGAAACGTACGATGTGAAATCACCAGAAGAAAAGCAGCCAAAGTTTGGAAGCATTTCAGTCCTCTGATAAAATGTTGCTGATGTTTGTGCGTCCTAAAGGAGGGAATGGTTCTTGCCCACAGGGGAGTGTTTGCTTTATGGGTTTATCGCTTTGTTTTTCTTATTCAAAGAGAAAGTTTCACACCTTGGCAGGGGGACCCCTTGGCACAGGTTTGGGACAGACCCCAGAGCCACCAAAGAAGCATTTTAAGGAATATTTTAAAACTGAGGGAATGGCCCTGACCTGTGATCACTTCTAGAGCTGAGAGTGATTTAATATATTTACTGCTTTTCTGCACTGCCCACAAAGAGCTGCTGCACATCAGCCCTGGTGACTGTGTTATTGCCCTGTCACAGCTCACACTCATTTCCACGATGTTCTGCACCTTGGGAATCTGCCTGTTGGGAGACTGGTGGTTTTATTTTAAATTTAAAGCTCTCCTAATTCTGTATCCATTTTTCCTCCCCACCAGTTACTCTGCAATGAATCTCCTCTGTATTTGTAATTTCTCCAGCTCCTCCAGTCTTTGCCCTCTTTTTTGTTTCCCTTCAGCTGAGACAAGATGCAGAAAGCGTTTGTATAATCAGCATCTCCAACTCCCTGCTAGGATGCAATTAACCTGCTTTAAAACCTCACTTAAAATGATTTAGGCCCACTTTCAATGTAAACCTATTCCAAACCGCCTGCATTTCTCTGAATTGTGGGCGAACTGAATCAGCTCGAAGCTGTCCCTACTCCCAGCCTGGATGTGCTCCACATTCACTCACACCTTGTAATCTCCAAGCTGATTTTCACCACTCAGCGCTCTGTAACACACATAATCCTTTGTGGGTATTTGGCAGGCACTAAATAGATTATTTTTCCCCTCCTTTTTCAAACCCAGTCCTCTCTCTTACCACTCAATGAGACTGAAAACTTGGGAGTGCCTGTTTGCTCCTTAAAAAAATATCCTCGGCTCTGATTAACATCCGTGGGAGGAGTAACACACCTGCAAGGGAAAAAATTAGTATCAATGGGGTTTTTTAATGTTTCTGTGTTCAGGAACCTTCCATCCATAAGAGGCACAAGAATTAAGTTTCCAGAAAGATTTCTTGCTCTATTAACTCTGAGCAGAGACATTACATCTTGTGAGTCACTCAGGGGCCAAACCTTTTCACTCCCAGAGCTGTTAATGCAGAATATGTCATTTATTAAGATCCTAATTCTGCTTTTCTCTAACCTTGATCCCTTTTTTTGCTCTGCTGGGACCTTACTGAGGTTGGCAGAGTGTCCTGGCCATGTGTTAATAGTTCCACTGAAACCACATTTTCAGAAGTGGGACCCAACATTTCCATAGTTTAAAATCCCTTCACAGTTTAAGGGCAGAATTGATCTTTCAATCATTTTCGTGTAAGATCTTCCTGATCTTTCTGATCTTAGAGGTCTTTTCCAACCTGTATGATTTGTGATTTGATGGTTCTGTGATTTGGGCTTAATTGATCACCTCTCTCAAGGTCTGTTCTTTGACTGTCCCAAAGAAAAGGGAATTACAGTGTTTGTCCACTTTCCACAGCTTGAGATGCTTCCATGAAAGATGATGCATGGTTAAAAAGCACGAGTGTTGGTAAACTTTCGTTATATAGGTAATATTTTAAACACAATGTGTATTTACATCCCTATTTCTGATATCACCTTTGGTTTTCTTACAAAATCCAACTTTCTGTAAACTTCTTTTGGGAGAAAAACATTCAAAAGTAAGTAAAAAAAAAAAGCAGATGTTGCTCTAGATGTGTCACACTCTGGAGGGGTAAGTATGGGGAAAATCTTGGATTTGGGGGTGGCAAAAGCCTTGGGCACAAAGGAAAAGAGAAATAGGGAACACAGGGGGTTGCTGGGGCTGGGAGTTCATCAGGAAAGGAGTGAAAACACAGGATTTAAGGATGAACTGGACAAAACTCCTGGATTTCTATGAAATTTTATTTGTTCAACATATATAAGGTGAAAACTTCATCTCTTTTACATCCCTTAGAGACAGTGGGAATGTTGGTCTGGCCATCCCATTCCCAGGAGTTGTCCCCAGGAGCTGAGGGAGATGCTGCTGGGAGCACCTTCAGGGGAAGGAGGAGGTGCAGGTGCTGCCAAGGGAGAGCTTTTTCCTGTTTGGGATAAAAGGATGTTGAGGAAAATAAAACTTAAACAGATTTAATGGCTGCCCCTGGATCCCTGGAAGTGTCCAAGGCCAGGTTGGATGGGGCTTGGAGCAACCTGGGCTGGTGGAAGGTGTCCCTTCCCATGGCAGGGGTGGAACTGGATGACCTTTAAGGTCTCTTCCACCCCAAACCATTGCAGGATTCTGTGATGCCATGAACCTGGGAAAGAAGCCCTGTTTGTCATCATTTTGTGCCTTCCAATGCAAAGCATCTGCTGCTTTTCAAGCCTTCCACAGGCTCTTAGAGAGCTTAGGCAACTCTTGAGATGTATTTTCGACAGCCTGATTTTACAAAATCTTTCTAAAATGGTAAGTAAAGTAAACTTCTTGACTCAGTTAAACCAATATACTTTTTATAACCACGACTAGGCCTCCAGCCAAGACTTGCACAGTTCCATTTGATCTGTTTCTGAATTAATAGTTTTGAGATGATTGGGAAGGCTTTGAATAGACCTGAATTTTTCACATCCAAAAAAGCTGTAATAGTGAAGGAGATATTCCAAAATATTCCAGCCTTCTTTATATAATGAACCAAAATAAGCACAGTGAAGCCAAATCATCTCAGTTTTCTTTAGAGGTAGTTTTGAAGTTCAGCAATTTTTGTCCATGATTTGGTTCCTTACAAATGATGAAGGAATCTAATCCTGCTGTTAAATTAGCTGAAGAAATTGTTGGGAGTTAATGAGACTGACCACAAAGTGACATAAAAGGGAGGTGTCTGAGTTCACCTACTGGTAACAGAGGCTGCATTTTCCCACTGCCAATGGCCAAGTCAAGCACTGAGATGACAATTTCTGGACTTCCATCAAATTGCTCCCTGCCCAGGAGTCAGAGAGCAGCCCTGCTGGGGGGATGTAGGAGGTGAAGGTTCCCAAGCTCTTCCGAACCAGCTCGTTTGAGTCCCAGCAATAATTCCATTAAAGGAGCTGTCCGTGTGCTGCAGGCTCCGGCTTTGCTGCGTGGTGGGTAGCAGAGCGTGGAGGCAGATGTCAGGCACAGGGAATCAAAACATCAGTGATAAAGGGAACCCAATGGTTGGAAAGCCTCGCACATGGCCCTGTTCCACAGAAGAAAATCCGAGGATGTAAAGTTTGGTGAGCAGTTGGAAGTTTTCTCGGTGTTAAAGCTGCTCCTTCCCTTCAAACCCAGTTGCTGCCAGACTAACCTTCCTTTTCAGCGTGTTTTGCCCTTCCAGCTCCTCCTGTTTCCCTGGAGAAAAGCTGATTTCTCCTGCTTTTTGCTGTCATAACCTCTGATATTTCCTTTCCAGTTGCCGGATTCATTATAAGGATATGTACAATTTGTTACGTGTAATTGCTCCACCCCTGGGCTTAGGAAAGAAGTGCCCTCATAGGGTGGCATACAAGGTTTGGAACTTCAGAGACTCCCTCCAGCATCTTTAGTCCTGGTTTTGTTTCTTTTTAACCCTCCCCTTCCCCGAGTGCAAATGCAAACAGTAGAGCAAAGAAACCGCCCTGGGACTAACCCTTTGCCTGAAAACGAAACAAAAAAAAAGGAATGATTGACTGACTGCCTCCTTTTTCCTGGATGCTTCTCTTCCCTGTCTACTCCCACTCCCCAGCTGGCTGGAGACAGGCAGCTTTATGAGACAGTGAACCCTCCAGCTTCCATCCCGAAGGCTCTGGGATGGGGGGAAAGTGTTGCGGAAAAGCAGGGCAGCATCCCAGGGCTTCCTATGGACACAGCCCACAAAGGGATGGCACCCCGAGGTTCCTAAGGAGTGGCACGTCCCCTCGGTTTGGGTTTTGCAGCACTGGCACTCCAGTTGAACCATCAGCCTTCCCCTTCCTGAGCTCCAAAACCATTGGATCTGGGAAGTGGCTGGTTGGGCAGCAGAGTGGGGTGGGTACCTCGGCTGGGGTGAGATGAGAGCGGGGCTTTTCGGGGTGCAACAGCACCAGAGGTCGCCTTGGGGGGGTTAAATTACATCCCGAAGTTGGGATGGACACCCAGTGAACCCTCCAGGGGAAAGCGAGGGAGTGCTTGGGGAATAAGGGCAGATCTGGCCATGCAATCAGCTCAGGGGGGCACTGGGAGTCAATGGGGTCCCTGCCACAGGCAGGGGCTTTGCTGCAGTCAGGGATGGAGAGCAGGGGATGGAGAAGGGTTCTCAAGCTCTGCAGAGAAGGCAGGAGAGCCCAAACCCCCACCCAGGAGCAGGGGGGAAGCCAGAGGGAAGACATTGGCTCCAATTATAATTTGTGTCTCTCAGCAGCCTTTAAATTAGCTCTGGGCTATAAAAGCTGGGAGGTATTTTAACTGCATCAGTTACCAAGGACAGGAATAGATGTTTTTGGCTGGGTAAGTTCTCTTCTCCACCCCCCTCCTCCTCACACAGGAACTGAGACCCGTGTCAGGGCACTGGGCTGGTGTGGCGGTTCTGCTTCTGTAGCTGTCCTGCCTGGAATAGGGGATTTATGTGGGCACTTAGGTCTTGCGTGCCCTCCTGGTGTAGGGGAGCTGATAATTGATAATCCTGCCCTGCTTTTCTGGGGGTTAAACTCTAATTAATAACATGCTGCAATATCCTTGGGTCTCCTCAGCTGATGGACAGCACAGGTCTGCACATTATAATGAGCAGGCAGCTTGCTGGGAAAACAAAATGAGATTGTCATAGTGATGTTCCCAATCTCAAGAGTGGGGAGAAGGTAAAGGGGGAGAATTCCTTGCTGTTTCTGCACCCCTTGGCTTTCAGGGCAGGGTTCTATTCACCACCACTGTGAGGCAGATGCCCTTAGTAATGGGCTGGTCTAAGGACATTTCCCCAAATCTCTGCAATTCCCAGAGACCTCTCTGGGATTCAGGGATTCCCTCCAATGCGACAGCCTATGGTGGAGGCAACCAGTTGACCTTGGCTTGATGAAGGAGAGGCTCCACCAAACGTAAGGGAGAAACAGGTCCCCTTCCCACCCCCTTCCTGCAAATGGAGTGCTGGGCTCTGGTTTTATCTGCTGGAGCAGAAATTCAGGCTGGCTGAGGGTTTGCAGAGTCACACCCTTGGCTTGGCACTCCCAGGCTGTCCCTCAGCAAACACCCCAGGGTTGGCTTTTTGCTTCTCTCATAAGCCCCAGCCCACCCTGGACCCCAAACTCCTGGTTCTCTGAAGGAAAGCCGAGCATTTTCCAAGCCCTGTGTCTCCCTGTCCCATAACTCTGCCTCCCAGCTCTCCCTGGCATGGTGAACTGCACCCTCTGGATGGAGTGGGGTGGAGGACAACAAGGGGGACCGTCCCCCGTCCCTCCACCCCACAGGAGCCAGCCAAAGCCCAGCCCTCCCCATCCCCTGTCCCAGGGCAGAGCCATCAATCATTCCCCCCAGGACCTTCATGCCCTGGCCAGGGGGCACCCCTGCGGCGAGGAGGACACGTTGGGTGTTGGAACAACAGCAACGAAAGCGGAGAAACCTCCCTGTTTATCCCCCCTCTTCATTTTGGTTCTGTTCTCCTGAGAAATCTGATTAACCAGATCTCTGTTTTCTTGTCTGCTTTCCCTTCTCTCTCCCTTCCTTTTCATTTGCTCCACTTGCCCCCCTAACCCCTTGCCCTTCTTCTCCTCCCCTGCCTCGACCCGCTCTGGTTTGATTTCTGTCTCCTCCTGCTTTTTCCTCCCTCCCTGTGACTCCAAGCGGGCGCATCAGTTACACAGACATGTATGAGATGCTGAGACACATGTCCCCACCTCTAGGCCTTGGAAAGAAATGCCCTGCTCGTGTTGCCTATAAGGTAGACCAACCTCCCCAGAAACTCCTGCCAAACCACCAGCTTCTTGTGCTGTGGCTGAAGTGGGTGCTGGTTTTCTGTGCCATTGGTGTTGTTCTTCTGGACTTTTCTGGTGCTTTCTCTGCTTTCCAGGCAGATTGGATTTTGAATCTTCTGCTTTTTCTTTTTTCTTTTTTTTTTTTTTAATTTTGATATTTATATATTATTTTTGTACCCTTTTTCTGGTCTTTGAAACTATGGCACATCAGTTTGTCTTTCTGAGTATGTCCCTGTTCTCTCTTTCAGTGTTTCTCTCTCTTCCCTCTCATTCTGCTTCCATTTAGGCTAATTTTGGGGAGGGAGGGTGCTAATGAGCAATTCACCCCACCAGTAGGGCCCCATTTATCTTCCTGCAGCTCTTTGTCTCACTAGCCCTTCAGTAGTATGTTGTTTTTTTCCTGCTCTTAATTAGATTGGAGTAATTAGAGTAGGCAGTACTGTAGGAGTGAGCAAGTCATTAAACAGAGACAACACCAGAAGGGCTCCTTAAACACCCTCGTGGAAGAAATTACTTCAACAGCGAACATTTAAGACAGTAAGATGAAGAAATGACTCCAACTTATTGTTTATTTGGGAAAAACTTTTTAATTGAGCCAGAGAAATGTTTTCTGTCCAAAAGTGCTGCCTGTCAGACACTGCCTGGAAAGCTGGATAGACATGGAGCCAAAGCCATGGAGCAGACCCCACTGAGGCCTCACTGCACTCCCAAAAACTCACAGGGTAGATGGAAATCTGCATTTTTAGGGCGATTCCTTGATTGAACCTCCCAATTTTAGAAGGGGACGTTGGTCATAAGCATTTAACGTTGGTGTGGTTGAGAATCCATCAAACTCAACTGGGTTTTTTCCCCTGTTTCCATCGTTCCAGCACCACCAAACCCAACCACTGCCCCCCACTGTGGGTGGTTCAATGGATCCGAATCACATCAGCCCCTCCTGCACTCTGTATTTTGTCACTGTGGCCACATAAAAGCAGGATTTATTTGGAGAGGCTCAAGCAAAACCCAAACCTTGGGCTGCCTTTATGTAGCTGCAAGAAGTTCAGATACATCTTCCTACAAGGCCCTTCCTCAGTGTGCCAGGATTTAAAATAAAAGGAAAATTAAACATAACCTTTAAAATTAGGCACTTGTGGCTTTTCTGTATTTCCTTTGGTTTGTTCCTGGCCACTGTAATTAAGCTTGATGAACCTGGCTAGCTCAGGTTCCAGCTATTTCAGAAGTAGGAGTAGATAAATAAACATCTGCGGAGAGGTACCAATTATCCTTAGAAATCCAATTATTTACCATCTGGGAGTTCCGTGGACTGAGGATGGAGGTGTTTGCAGGTGGGCAACAGGGGTACAAGAAACATAAAACTCTCTTTATTTCCACCCCTCCAAATCTTGTACAGTTAAAAAAAAAGAAAGAAAACAAAAGAGGCTAAAAAGATCATATGTTAAAACAGGCATTTTAAATAAGGCTTTTGGCTGGTTTTCATAGTGTGGTATCTCTTCTAAACCACCAGAGCAGACTTTCCCCAGCCTGACTTTTCCCTGTGAGTTTTTGTCTGATTTACAGAACAAATACACAGAACTTGGGCACATAGGGAGGCTTTCTGGTTAAAAGACCCCTGACTTTTTTTTCAGAGTTCTCTAATTTCCCTCGTCTACTAAAGAAACCTCTGAAAGGAGCCTGTGTGTGACAAAACGAGTAGAGATGGGTGCAAGTCATACAGCTCAAATCTAGACTGACCACCAGATCTCTCTGAGCTTGGAGATTCTCCCATTCATTTGACACATTACCAAAGAGCCTTGAACTGCAGAAACACAGACTAAAGCCCCGAGCCGAATTTTCCCCTTGGTGTAAGGCTGTAGTTTGGGATGACCTTCTCCTTCCAGCTATGGCTGATGATAAAACTAAACCCTCCTGGGGAGATACAACTGGTTTTTGCTCCTTCCCTCCTCCACTTCTTCATGCAGCACATCCCTGGGGCCACACTGGTGCTGAGCATCAACCCCCGTGACACCTGTGTGTGACCTGTGGCATCCCCCTGCCCTGTCACCCCCACCAGTGTCACTCCTGTTGTCCTCCCACAGTCCATGGGAGCCTTGGGGAGATCAGTGCAGCCCACCCAGCCCCAGCACAGGGACACCAACCCCTGCATCCTGCAGCCGTAGCTCAGTCAGTGCCAACAGCAGCCAGGCCTTGCTCTCTGCCCTATTTTCCCCCTCTCCCTCTGACCCAAGAGATTTTTAAAAGCCCTGACTGTCCTGTCCAGCGAAAGCTCTTTTGCCCCACATTTCTTTCCATGTATATTTTTCCCAGTGCTCTTCAAAGGTTCTGTGTGTTTTCCCCCACCCCGTCTTCGTCCGTGTCGCCCTCTCAGTGCGTGTCATTTGGTTTGGGGTTTCCCCTCTTTGCAGCCCCCCTTTGGCTGCTCTCCTTCCTTTCTGCTGTTTTCTGGCTCCCCTTTCTCCCCTGTCCTCCTTGGTCAGCATGACCGGCCCCTGCAGCTCCGTGTACGTGGCTTGCTGCTTGCTGGGACTGCATGCCTGGGATCCTCTGGATGTGATTATTGGGAACAAGGAGAGCTCTATCCTGCACCAGGGTGGGGGGAAAAAAGGTTCTGCTCCTGGTTCTTCACTCTCAGAAGGGTGTTGAGGGGCTGGAGCAGCAGGAGTGGCTGAGGGAGCTGGAGGAGCTACAAGAAAGATGGAGAGAGACTATTGACAAGGTCTGGAGGGACAGGACAAGGGGAATGGCTTCCCATTGCCAGAGATCAAGGTTAGATGGGAGGGTGGGCAGGCCCTGGCACAGGTTGGGTAGAGAAGCTGTGGCTGCCCCTGGATCCCTGGAAGTGTCCAAGGCCAGGCTGGATGTGATTTGGAGCAACGTGGGCTGGTGGAAGGTGTCCCTGCCCATGGCAGGGGGTGGAACAAGAGGAACTTGAAGTTCCCTTCCAACCCGGGCCATTCTGGGTTTCTTTGGAGGGATCTCAGAGCTGGACTGGCTCCTCACCCACACCAGGATGCAGCAGAAGGCAATGGTCAGCCTTTCTGAAGCCAAGAGAAGAGTTAAACGAGAGCAGAATAATTACAACTAGGTCAGGGTGAATAATTCATAGCAGATAATTTATTCACCAAACTCAGCCTCATTTCCCACCACAGCGCTCCATTGTCCCGAATTTATTCACGTCTGGGGATCGTTCCCAGCGCTTGTTTTTGTCCCAGAGGAGCTGCTGGGGGGGGTGCTCTTAATAATTCAAACCCATCGGGGTGCCGGCCGGTTTTCCGGGCATTCCTTGCTCCGTGTGCTCCTCTTCCTGCTGGTGTCGGATGAAGGTGCCAGCGATCAGAATTTGGGGTGCAGACACATCCGTCCAGCGCTCGCTTTTGGGGGGCAGGTTGGGAACCGGCAGCTTTTATCCCAGGATGAATTTCCCCCCTCCACACCCGTTTCTTTAACAGGAGAAGTTTCCGAGCAGAAGATCGGCCGAAAGGGTATTTATTCCGTCCGTTGTGCTCGTGGCGAAGGTTTTGGTCCCTCTTTGGGATGTGTTTGGTCATTGGCAGTAAATCCCCGCCGGGAGCCGAGGGATGTCCCGGAGCATCCCGAGCGCGCCGGGGACCAGCGGCGAGCGCAGCACCGAGCCGGGCCGGACCCGCTCACCTCGTTATCCGCACGCAGTTAATTAGGCGGCTCCAGAGGGAGCCTCCGGGGCCCTCTCCCGCAGAAGCATTAACGAGCTCGGGAGGGGGACGCTTCCAAAGCCTGCTAATTAAATGCGAGGGCTGGAGGAGGAGGGTTTCCCCACGCGCGGCTGCGAAACCGGCGCGGGGACTCCATCTGCTGCCCGGCTGCTCTTCCTCACCCATCCTGGGAGGAAGAGGAGAAGGGGAGCCCTTTCCTGCCCGCTCAGGGAGCTTAGGAAAGGATTTTTGGCTTTTTTTCCTCCCCCTTTTTCCTGGTTATTAATTTACCTGAACACCCGTCGGTTGTGGCTGGAGATTCCCAGGACATCCCAAATGGAGCAGGGAAGCGTCAGGTCCCCCTGCCAGCTGCATCAGCAGATCGAAGAGTTCCTTCTGGGTTCTAAAGGGATGGAAAAATTAGCCAAATTAGATTTTTGGGGGGGTTTTTGGGTGATTTTTTGTTTGTTTGGCTGGTTTGGTTTTTTCCCTTTATTTTTTGGCGTGTCTTTGTTTTTTGGGTTTGGTATGTTTTTTATGTTTATTTAGGTTTAGTTATTTTTGGGTTTGTTGAGATTTTTTTTAATTGATTATTGTTTCATCTTGGGTCTTTTTGGTTTTTTTTTCCTTAATTACATTTTTGCATCCTATTCCAAAGCATGAGCCCCTGGTAAGACACAGCCTTGAAGCACAACTTCAGCCAGAAGAAAAAGTTAATTTTAGTTTTTTTTTTTAAACTGAGTACAGGCTGAGCAACTGGTTCCATTTTTTTAAACCAAGTTGTTGTCCCTACTCTATGAGAGACATTGGTATTTTCTCTTCTGTGCTGGTTAAGGATGAAAATCAGAAGTTTTTGATTAAGTTCTTGAAGAATTTTTTGATCAAGGAGAATATTTGAGAAATTTGATCAGTTTTGGTTGGATTCCAGTTCCTTTAAAATGGGTCCTGTAGGAATGTGAGGGAATTAAAATACAGGTAAAATTAGGAAGTAGTTTGGAAATTTTGAAATTTCCTTCCCTACACAAGATTATATTTTTATATATAGGGTTGTTTTGTAATATTGGAGGGGAAAAAATGAAGATATCTTTTTGTTTCAGCCTTTCAGCTGCATTTCTGTCATTAGGAAGACACACCAGGGGATGTCCAGGGATCAAATCCCTCTTCAGGAGTGGCTGTGCCAGTCTCTGGCCGATTCTGTGGCTCCTTGGGGTGCCCACGGTGGTTTGGGCCACGGGTGTGAGCAAGTCATCCCAAACTCCTCCCCTGCCTCCCACACAGCCTAGTGGCAAAGCTATTTTGAATCCAAGATGAATCAATTCTCTCCTCCCAACTGCTTCATCTCCCACAAATGTCATATATTTATTTAAGCAACGTATTTGCTCAAGTCAGAAGCTTCCAAGAAATGAGTGTCACTGATTTTGGGAGGCATCTCAGGTGGCTTGTGGCTGAGGCCAGTTGGACTTGGCTGCAGAAGGTTATAAAGTGCTTCTGCCCCATTTTATGGCTTTTTGGGGGAAAAAACGGGCACCTGCTTTGCCCTGGAAGGTGCAACTTGCAGCTCACCTTGAGCAAGTTCACAGCTGGCTGTCAACCAGCCCAGGGGACGATGGGGAGGTGAATCCCACTTTTCCACCTGGATAGGGAAACATCCCAGCCAAGCCTCCCCTCTCCTGCCTCCCGGAGCTGCCTGTCCCCCCCTGGGGGCTGTGAGATGCTCCAGGGGCAACACAAAGCCACTAGTAGGGTTTATCATNCAGGTCGACCTCTTTGACCTGTTTGCATATTGGGATGGATAAAAAACACCATAGAGCAGGCGGAGCAGAGGGAATTACAGGGAGGAGGGAAAGGAGGTGATTTGGGAAGAGCCTTTTCCAGGGGGCTTGGCAGCACCTCTGCTCAGCTTATGAGTTTTGCTCAGCCAACCTTCCTGCATGTGTGCAGATCCCCTGGAAAACCTTTCCCTAAATTCTCTGTCCCTGGTTAAAATTTAGGAGGAAAGGCCTTCATACAGGACCGCTGTGTGTAGCTTTGATGTGGCCTGTGTTCTGCATCCGTATCCTTTGGGAATTCAGTCTGGAAAGTCAGCTGGGGAGACCTGGGATGTCTCAATCACAGTTTTTGGTGGGAGTTTTGTCAGGATAGAGCTCTCCTGTGGGGAATTCTTTATCATCTGCTTGTTCTTCACTTCCATGCATCTTTTCTCTCTCTCCATCCCTTAACTCTCTCCCACTGAAGTCGATTCAGTGGGACTCTGTAAGTGGTAACTGGACTCTAATTGATGTATTTTTTGCAACTTTTTGTGTGCTGAGGGCAGAAATCTGAATTAAAATCCTGTTTTATTTTACACGAGGGACCAGAAAAAAACCCCCACCCTGTGTTGTTGCCAGCATTTGATACTGTCAATGAATTACAAAGGGAGGGAAGCCTTGGCTTTGATTTTCCTGCCTCTGAGGCTTGACAGACATGGAAAATAACCTTGGGCAGGCTGGAAGGAGGATCTTGGAGATTACAGTGGTTTGCCTCGGACTTCAGGAGGCAGGGTAGTTTGTTGCACTGGACTCTTGTCCCTCCAGCATGCAATGAGAGCTTTAGACACGTAATCAGATAAATAAGGGGGTCTCAGCAACTCTGAAGCTCATTTCAGCAGCAGAACTTTTGCACTGGACCAGCACCCTGTGCCCTCTCTCTGCCCATGTCAGCACCAGTGTGTGCCCACATTATCTCCTTGGCTGGCAGAAGGTACCAGGGCTGTGGCTGCCCTTTCTCAGAGAACCCAAACACATGGAAGTGTTCAAAGCCAGGTTGGACGGGGTTTGGAACAACCTGGTCTCGTGGAAGGTGTCCCTGCCCATGGTGGGGGCTTGGAATAAGATGACCTTTAAGGTCCCTTCCAACCCCAACCAGTGTGTGATCTAAGGCAGCTCAGTTCATACCCCTGGGAATTTGCATGGCACAGGTTTCTCTGTGCAGGGAGGCTAAACCAGGGATGGAAGGGGTGGCCAAGACTTCGTTCACCAGTCATGGCTTTGGGTACAGCACAAGAGCAAGAATCAAGGCTCACCCTGCCCACTCTTGCCTTGCTGGAGTCTCCAGCAGGTCCCTGCCCTCACCCACACCACATTTCCCTGCAGTCTGCCAAAAGCTGCCCACGAGCAGAGGTGCTTCTGCCACATGTTGCCCTGGGGCCAGCAGGGCTGCAGTGGGCAGTGGGCAGTGCTGCAGTGGGCAGTGGGCAGGGCTGCAGTGGGCAGTGCTGCAGTGGGCAGGGCTGCAGTGGGAAGTGGGCAGTGGGCAGTGCTGCAGTGGGCAGTGGGCAGTGCTGCAGTGGGCAGTGGGCAGTGGGCAGTGCTGCAGTGGGCAGTGCTGCAGTGGGCAGTGGGCAGTGCTGCAGTGGGCAGTGCTGCAGTGGGCAGTGGGCAGTGCTGCAGTGGGCAGTGCTGCAGTGGGCAGGGCTGCAGTGGGAAGTGGGCAGTGGGCAGTGCTGCAGTGGGCAGTGGGCAGTGCTGCAGTGGGCAGTGGGCAGGGCTGCAGTGGGCAGTGGGCAGTGCTGCAGTGGGCAGGGCTGCAGTGGGCAGTGGGCAGTGGGCAGTGCTGCAGTGGGCAGTGGGCAGTGCTGCAGTGGGCAGTGGGCAGGGCTGCAGTGGGCAGTGGGCAGTGCTGCAGTGGGCAGGGCTGCAGTGGGCAGTGGGCAGTGGGCAGTGCTGCAGTGGGCAGTGGGCAGTGCTGCAGTGGGCAGTGGGCAGTGCTGCAGTGGGCAGTGGTGCAGTGGGCAGTGCTGCAGTGCTGCAGTGGGCAGTGCTGCAGTGGGCAGTGGGCAGTGGGCAGTGCTGCAGTGGGCAGTGGGCAGTGCTGCAGTGGGCAGTGCTGCAGTGGGCAGTGCTGCAGTGCTGCAGTGGGCAGTGCTGCAGTGGGCAGTGGGCAGTGCTGCAGAGGGCAGTGGGCAGTGCTGCCAGCCATGTGCCCAGGGCTGCAGTGCCCAGAGCCGAGTTGGGGTCTGCATCCCACTGCCCACTGCACCGGCACCTCTGTAACAGCACCGGGGCTGCGGGGAAACAAAGGGGAGGTTTCTCTGCAGAGATACCAAGCAAAGCAACAGCAGAAGGAGCTTTTCAGATTTGGATGAAATTCCTTTTGAGGAGGGGAGCCCACGCGGAGCTGCCTCTGGGTTTTACAGCTCAGGCAGATCCACCTTCCTCAGGCTGCACATTCCCTTGGGGAGCAGAAACACTGCTGAGGTTTGTCTGAGACGGCTCTGGACAAGGCAGGAGCTGAGAAATCCCTTGGTTGCCAAAGGAGAAGAAATCCATCCTTTCAGTGTGTTGCTGAGGTTATCACCAAGGCTTGGAGAGTGTTTCTCCCTGTCAGCATGTCCACACTCTGCTGCCAGCGGCGTTAAGGGAGCCACAGCTTTCCCGAGCAATCTCAGGTACTTCCTTGCTTAAGAATGATGGATTTGCCCTGTCAGAGGTGGTCCTGGATGATGATGGGGAAGGACCAGCTACCATGTCTGAAAATCTTGGCAGATACTAATCCTGGAGGACTCTTCCATGCTTGGATTGAAAGAACATGGTGGGAATCACAGTCCTGCTCATGTTAATCCAAGCTCTCCCCTCTGGGGAAGCTCTGGATGGAGCTGTGTAGATCAAAGACTGGAAGGGAAGGAGGAGATAAAGGATGCCCATAGAGAAAAGAGATAAGATCCAGAATCCGGGAGTCTCCAAGAGGAAGGTTATTGACACCTTTACCTACTGACACCTTTACCTACTGACACCTTTACTGACACCTTTACCTATTGACACCTTTACCTATTGACACCTTTACTTACTGACACCTTTACCTATTGACACCTTTACCTATTAGCCAGTCCCAAGCTGCCCCAGGTGCCTGAGCCACATCACAGGGCTCAGCAGCCTTGTTTCCAAGGGTGCAAAATGCACCATCATGGGACCACTCACAGACCGCACAGCTCCTGTCCAAGGCCCTCACATTCCTCCCATTGTCCCTGGAAGTGCCTTCCTGGCATTCCACCCACTGGCAAGGCCACCTGGACATCTGGAAGAGGCACAGCCATGTTCAGGTTGGAGCTGCAGATGCAAACCCTCCATCATCTTACCTCATTCAGCAGTGCCAGGTCCCATTTGTTGCTATTTCTCCCGTTGTAGAACAAAGATTTAGGTGAAGGCAACTCACATAGGAAAGGGTAGAGGAGGTGGATTCATGATTCATTGCTGCTTTGGCAAGGGGGTTGGGTACCAGCCACGTGTCCGGAGCTGCAGACATCACTGGGCACTGTCAGGCTGTGAAATGGGATAAGAGCATCCCACCTGGCTTCTTCTGGAAGAACTCCCTTTGTAGGATTGCAGTGCAGTGCTGGCAACTCACTTGTTTAACCTCTGAAGCCACTGCTGGATCTCAAACCTGCTCCTGCAAAGGAGCTGCCCCCCAGAAGAAGATGCATTTCATCTCAGCACACAAAAAGTCCCCACGTGTTTCACTGTGGGTATTTCAAGGGCTTGCAGAGGGGAGGGCGGGGTGGGGGGAGGAATCCTGACCCCCCCCTCACAGCGAGTGTTTCCCTCCCCAGCGCCTGGTGAGGATGAACATGCCGATATCTCCGGAGGATCTGACCGTCCACTTCACATCCACGCTGATGGCCCTGATCCGCACGGCCCTGGAAATCAAACTGGCCTCGGGTGAGAGGGAGGGGGTGTCTGAGGGGGTGGTGGAGTCATCTGATACAGCACAGAAACCAAGGGCAGCTCAGCTTCTTGCCATGCCATGGTCACACAGGGATTCGGGAAGCTGAGGTCACATCTAGGCATGGACTTCCTTGTGCTACAGTAGATCTTGTTCATAGGAAAAAAAACCCCAACAACCAGAAATGGTGCCAAGGGACCAATGCCTTGTGTGGCCTCTTCCAGAGCTTTTCCATGATTTTATCGGTCTCCAGCCTGCGTCTTGCAGGATGGGAGAGCAGTTTTTATCATCTGAGCTCTGGAAAACCAGGAGAAGAAAATTACGGTTTGTTCAAACCCCAGCTTACCTGCTGGCTTGGTGTCCTCCTGAAGCCATGGGTGGAAATCCTGTTTTCCTATTGCCAACGTGTCCTGTGCCAACACCTGAGGGCAAGGGAGCCTTGGGGGCAGGCACAGGAGGGTCCTGAGCGTCACTCTGCCTTTGGGGTGGCTGAGTCCCCGGGGATGAGACGTGGAGAACTTTGGCCATCCTAGTTGAGAGCTCTCAGAGTGCATGATTTCCTTGCTGTGTAACAGAAATGAAGATTCCCACACCTCCTAACTATTCCAGCAAGGGGGAAAACCAGCCCTTCCTCCCCCATTGCTCTCTGCTGGCAGCCAAGCAGTGACTCCAAGTGCCGTGAACCACATTCCGCCTTGAGATGAAATTTAATTATTTAAGTGTTTAATCAGGCATTGACTTGACTTTGCAATTAAACATTGTAATGTAATAAAATACACTGGCCTTTTCTCTGGGTCATTACACGCTTTAATCAGCCTGGCTGGGGTCAGAATCAAGGCATGCCTGGCCAGAGTGCTTTCATACCTAATTTCAAAGTTAACAGGAGGTAACAATGCTCTTATGAGCAGGGCAAGGCAGGGTTAGATGGTTGTGCTTTCATAAGCAGTTTTAGGCTGGCAGTGCAACCTCTCTGTGTTAATCACCTCTTTTGTGTGTTGCTTAAACTTCGTCTTTGATGCTTTGGGTCGGCACTGCTGGAAGAAGACAAAATTTTGAGGTCACTGGGGCTCCCCAAGGGAGCGACGCCGAGGGTCAGACACCCATTTCTAAGGGTGCATTTCAGATTTCCTGTGACTTTAAGGGCCAACACCTTATTTCAGGAATAACTTCTAGATAAGGATGCCGAGAGTTTGTATTATTTTCGGTTTCCAGGTGCCTGTCAGCAGTGGTCACTCAAACAGCCTCTTTCAACTGGATGATTTTTCAACATGCTTTTTTTGGCTCTACCCTGGAAGGGAGGCAGAGAGGAGAGCTCAGCTGATAGCCCTGCATTCTCTCTGGTTTCTGTCTGCTCGGGGTGTCAGGTTTTGACATGTTGTGTTGTTATGAGCTTCACTTGAATAGGTTTCGTGTGCTACATTTAATTGAGTCTTTAGTTGGACTAACAGTCACTTAATAAACCCTCCTTAATGAGTTTCGTTGTGGGAGTTCAAACCGCGGTGTAACAGAGTACCCGGAGCCTCCTGCCATTAGTTTTCTCTTAGAAAAATCATCTCTGTCATTTGGATGAACTCCTTAATTGCCTCCTGTGCTGTGCATTCAGCTGGGAGCTGGCCTCTTGGCTCACACAGCCCTTAATCACTTCCACTGCTGCATTAAAGCCTGGCTTTGGCCCTTGGGGCAGTTGAGCTCTGGTTCACCTTGTGATGTAGCTGCTGGTAGAAAACAACGTGCTCATGT
Organism: Grallaria varia; assembly: GCA_013396735.1. NCBI lineage: Eukaryota > Metazoa > Chordata > Aves > Passeriformes > Formicariidae > Grallaria > Grallaria varia. The sequence goes on from VWZG01006518.1 coordinate 576,861, forward strand.
CTCATTGCCAAAGACTTTGGGAAGAGTAGGTGGCAAATAGGAGTTACAACCCATCATGGCATAGCTCCGTGGAAGAGGTCCCTGCCCATGGCAGCGGGTTGGGATTAGAGGATCTTTAAGGTCCTTTTCAACCCAAACCATCCCAGGGTTCATGTCCAGCACCTCAGGCCAAGTCCCAGCCCACCTGGGAGATGCTGCCACTTCCTCCAGGCACCACCTGTCGTCGTGAAGTTAGAGGCAGGTCAAAGAAACGACATTGTCTTGTTCCAAAAACAGGACAGGAACTTTATTGCATTGGTGTGTCAGAGTATCAGAGGCTGCGATTCTTATAGACCTGAGTCTGGACACATGTCCAAGGACCATTGGTTTCTCTATACATAAATAATTCCTAATTGGACACACAAACCACGCATGTCAGTGAACATCACCCATCACTTTAGAGACCGGATTTTTTTCCAGGTGTTACAGCTTTTCCTTCTGTGCACATCACCCTGACGTGTGCAGAAGGTTCCTGGTGTAGTCCAACTATTCCACAGAGACTTCAGGCCAGCTGAAGTCTACCCCACACAACCACCCAGTGCCCCAAAGGAGCAGCCACCTGCAGGTAGGGGGAATAAGTCTGAGCTGAAGTTTAAGCTACAGGTAACAGCAGAGGGGTGATGATGGTCCTGCTGAGTTCACACATTCTTGTCTCTTGCTCCCTTCTCAACATCTGCTGCAGCTGTGCTGGCTCACCCTTCTCTAGGAGTGGAAGGAGGGGCTTTCAAATGTGTTGAGAGGACAAGGGTGTTCACTCTTCTTCCTGTGCCCCTCCCTGTCCCCTCCCTTTCTGCAGGTGGTGTGAAACAGCACCAGTGTGATGCTGAGCTGAGAAAGGAGATCTCCCTGGTGTGGCCCAATCTGTCCCAGAAGACTCTGGATTTGCTGGTGCCTCCTCACAAACGTAAGTGGTTCATCAGCAAGTGCTGGATCCATCCCAGACACCCAAGAAGCCCAGGAAAGGTTTCACCCTCCTTGCCTGAGCTCTCCCAAGCCCCATCTGGGCACTCAGTCATCTGGAGGGCACTTCAGCTTCTTGGCATCCTCTGTGCTGCCGTGCCATGGTCACACAGGGGTTAGGGAAGCCGAGGTCACATCTAGGCATGGACTTCATTATGCTACAGTAGATTTTGTGTACATGGGGAAAAAGCCCCCCAAAACAATGGCAAAAAGGCAAATGCCCTGTATGGCCTTTTCCAGAGCTTTTCCATGGCTTTGTCAGCCTCCAGCCCGTGCCTTGAAGGATGGGAGAGCAATTTCTCCCATCTGAGCTCCAGAAGACCAGGAGAAAAAAAATTGCATATTGCTCAGAACTTTCAGAATCAGAAGTGAGGTGTTCTGGGGCTAAAGGCCCTTGTGTTGATGATGCCCTGGGTGAATGTGCTGAGAAAATGTAATGTTTGCCTTTATCTCGAGTAGCCCAGCCAAGGGCTCTGCATTCCCGATTAATGAGAAGAAGTGCAGAGCAATAAAGGCATTGTTAATTAAGAAAAATGAGAGAGCCGAGGAGGTGCAAATCAGTGGGTAGTGACTGCTGAAGGCTGTCTCTCCCTTCCTCTCTTCCTGCCTCTGTATCTGCTGCTCCAGCCCCCTGCTCCATGGTGAGTGCTCCAGGGCTGTGCAGGGAAGGGCTGGTTCCGTGGCTCTGAGGGTGGAAAAAAGACATCTGGAAAAATGAAATACCCTTTAAATGTCTATTTAGCCCATTGTGCCCAGGCTGACTAATTCAAACAAATAGGAATAAGGTTTTTTCTTGATCTAAAGAGCTGCTTGTGGATCTGGTATGAACTTAGCAGTTCTCCTGGCAATGCTTCCAATGCCACACAGTTTTTCTGCTTGATTTTTTGCTCCGTGATCTGTGTGTTTGCCACGGAGGGCTACAGACAAGGGCCATCTCCCTCACATGGAAGAGACAGTAACAGGCAACGAGCTGAAGAAGTCTGTTGTAACCTTTTCTTCATCTTTTTTTTTCCTTTCCCCTGCTTTTCTGTGCCTGTTTTGCCTCATTGTTCTGCTGTTTCTTCTTCCCTCTCTTTGTTTTTTCACACCCATTCGCTGTTATTTCTTTGGCTCTTTGGCTTACCCTGCACTTATCATCCTGGGAATGTTCCACCCTCCTCTGGCAGCTGATGAAATGACTGTGGGGAAGGTCTACGCAGCCCTGATGATCTTTGACTTCTACAAGCAGAATAAGAACAGCAGGGAGCAAGTGCAGCCCCCCGGAGGCCTGTGCCAGGTACTCACCCAAAAGGTGTTTTACTCCATCCCCCCTCCTGGGCAGCCTCTTCTCCAGCACTGGGCAGCTCTCACAAGAGTCTCCAGCGAGTTTCATCCACAAAGTCTGGATTCTTCTCCAGACAAGGTTGGAAAATGCTGCCTCAAAAATCAAAACCTCTCCTGAAAGTCTCTCTCTAAAGACATATTAAAAAAAAATGTTGCAGTTGCCTCTTCCGGTAGAACCAGAAAGGTCTTCTCCAAAATGGTGTTTAGCAGCCTAAATTCTCTTTTCAGAACTGGCCCAAGGACTGGGGAATGCCAGAAGATATATTTGGGGGGATCGAAGGTTTGTTGAAAGCTGATGATAGTTTGGCTATAGAATATTTAGTTCCTTTTGACAATGGGAATTATCCAAAATCATTTTGGCTCAAGTGGGAATTATTCAAAATCATTTTGGCTCTAGTGGGAATTATTCAAAATCATTTTGGCTCTAGTAGATTTAAAGGGGTTTTTTTAGAATTTCTTGAAAATATTGGAGATTAGGTCACTTGGTTAAAACTTGGTGCTAATAGTACCAAGGTCACGGTTCAATCCCATGTGTGGGCCATTCAGTTCAGAGCTGGACTCGATGGTCCTTGTGGGTCCCTTCCAACTGAGAGTATTCTGGGATATTTCCACACAACTGGCTTGGGATTCGAAGCCCAGTGGTTTCCAGTAGGACAAATGCCTGTTGTTCTTTAAGATGATCATCCAGCTGAGCTCCAGTATGGGATGAAGATACGTCCTGCAGGGGGGTGGCTGCAGGAGACCCAGTGTCACAGCCTGAATTGCACAACCCCTCTGGTCCCATCCTCGAGTGAAATCCTTGTCTGGGAGAACACTTAGTTGGAGGGAAGGGGGATTGCTGCACGCTTGGCTTGTACAAAGCCGAGGGCAGCAGGTCCTCCAGAGCCTCTCCCAGCCATGGGTGGGCTGGGCTGGGCTTTCAGCTGGGCTCGTCTCCCAGGGTGGCAAAGTGGACTTTTATCCCAGCTCTGTGTCTGACCACCTTCCCTCGTGCTTGGCAGCCTGGACCAGTGTCCCTGTTCCACCCCTTGAAGGCCACTCTGGAGCAAACGCAGTCCATGGCGTTCAACAACGCCAAGGCTTTCCTGCGCCAGAAGAGCTCGGCCTCCCTCAACAACGGCGGCGCCTTGTGAGTATCCCCTGAGCCCCACAAAGCCCTCACACGGGGAAGGGACACGCTGGGTGTGTCCACCAACCCCAACCATTGCTGGTTCAGTGGCTCTGGAGATGGGGACACCAAGTCCAGCAGCCCCTTCAAACCACGGCTGGGACAATCCCCAGGTGGTGGCTTCCCAAATGTCCCCCTTCTGTCTCTGCTTCCCACTGGTGCAGTGGTGGAGGGTTGGGGTCTCCAGAGCTGTGCGTTTCCTTAATGGTGTCCTCTGAACCTTCATTGCAGAGCTTTCCATTGTGGGTAGTTGTGAGTGTGAGTTTCCTTACAGGGATTTGGGAGGGTTGCAAAACCACCAAACAAACCCCAATTCGCTGATGAGTTTTTGGGAGTCCAAAGGTCCTTGGGAACAAAGTCAACCCTCAAGCTCATGGCACTTGGTAACAACAAGAACTTCTTTAGACTTGCCACAACAGAATCTGTCTCTTTGGGCAAAATAATCCCTCCACAGAGAGCTTTTCAAACAGTTTGAGTGACACTGATCCCTAATCAATTCCCTATTTCCCACTCTCCAGGTGACTTTTCTCTGGGTCACAGCTGCTGTGGAATTTTAGTGATGGACATCTGAGGTTTAAACATCCCAAATGACCCCGATGGGGGAACCAGCATCAGACTCAACAGTGAAACCCCTGGGTGCCACTGTGCATTCAGTGGATGTCCTTTAGCGTGGTCATGGTGTTTGACCAATGTCCAGCTGTCCTGAGCACAGAATTGGCCTGAGCTCTGAAATTCTTCATTCTTCTTCATCAGGAATTATATCGCAAAAGTCATACCTCAGTTCCTGCAAAAAATTAAATATGGCTGTTTTGATTTCTTTGTTCTTGTGGGATCTTCAGGCTCTGCAGGATGTGGTTCTGGAAGAACCCAGGGGTCCTGGTGGTTTCACCAGCAGCTCTGCCCATCCTGCAGCTGGTTTCCCAAGTTTGCCACACTTTGAGTTCAGCAAAATCTCTTTTGCAAGAGAGTTAATTTTTTATTCTCATTTCCTTCTGACAGACCAGCCCCCGAGGGTGGGATCAAAGAGTCCAGTTCCTGGGGGACCCAACGCACCCAGGACGTGTTTTATGAAACCAGGACACCAGCTTTTGAACGAGGCCACTCAGAAGAAATCCCCATTGAACGGGTGAGCAAACAGGCTGGAGATGGCAAGATGGGTGATGGTGAGATGCAGGAGATTTTAGAACTTTAGAAATCTTAGAGAATGTTTAGAAAAACCAGGTGATGACAGGATGATGTGCATTAAATGGCAGACCTGCCCCTTGAGGCAAGCACTGCTCTTCCAACCCCAAGCTTGCTTGAACATTGTGGAGAAACACCAAATTCAGCAGCTTCCACAGCATGATGGCTCTGCATGGGGACAGCTTTCCATGGAATTCTGAATCTGCTGCAATAGCTTACCTAAGGTTATCTCTTCTCATGGCCTCAATCCCAGTGTCATCGTTGTCCCAGCTCAGGTGAGAGCTGTCCCAGCTCACAGCCGGGGCTCAGGGCTGGTGGAAGAGCTTGGCCCACTGCTGTCCTTGCTGCAGAAAGCCTAGCAGACAGAGTGACCAACTCCACAGCTCTTCATTCCCTCTCTTTGCCGTACCAGCATGTCTTCACAAGGACACCAAGCTTAGCAAAGCACGCTCAAGTGGTGGCTTCGAAGCTGTGACACTCATGTTCTCGCTACTGAAACCCTTTCATGTTTCAATCAGGTGGTGGAAATGAGGGAAATGAGCCCCACAGTTGCCAACGGAGAGCCCCAGCCAGGCCTGGAGAGCCAGGGCAGAGCAGCCTCCATGCCACGCCTGGCTGCCGAAACTCAGGTGAGCAGGGGAGACCTCGCTGTTAGAAGGGGGCAAGAACTCAGGATCTTCTCCCTCTGCCTGTTGTGTGAATGTTTGTTTTAAAAGATGTTTGTTGATCTGGAGGCAGGAAACCAGCCTTTGTGCTTGGGTGGCAGGTAAAGCTTCCTCCAATTTTACTCATCCCTGGGTGCAGTAAAAAGCAGCCCAGGGCGATGCCTCTGGCTGGGACCAAGGGCTGCCCACCCGAGGGGGTCCCGATGAGCTGGGGGCAATGCCATCTGCCAGGATTCATTCCCAGAAGGTGTATTTCCCGTTGGCAGTTGTGTGCCATCTCTGCAGACAGCCTGGCAGGACACGCTCCTGTGCCCTGGCCTTAAAAAAAGCTGGAGATGTGCTGTGAGTGTCTTAGACTGATGGAGGCACAGAGGATGGCAGGGAGCCTGTGCCTGCAGTGCTGTACTGGGACACTGGGCATCCTCCTGGTTTTGACTGTTTCCACTTAGAATACACTAATCTTCCGTGCTGTGAGTTTGGCCAGTGAAATGGTGCTGAGGATTTCCCTTGTTCAGCTTTTTCTAAAGAAGCCCCATCACAGAGTTGGCTTTTACAGCAATTTGTGTGTAGGGTGTCAGAGACCATTCCTGGCCATTTCACATATTCATTGCTAACTGTTCATCCCAAATACTGTCCAGCCACTGTCCTGCCTCCTGTGTGTCAGAACATCTCACCCTTCATGTGTCTCGTTCCAAGGGCCTGATTCACAGTCAGGAGGGAGCAGCCTGGCCTGGGGGGCTGTTTCCATTGCTTTCTCTGGGAAGCAGAATGGGAAGGATCTGCTGCACCCTCAAACTGGAAGCCTGTGCTCTGCACACACAGCAATGGCTCCAGCACGTGGAGTCTCCGTGCCAGCGTGCTGGGGCTGGCACTGGTTGCCCCTCAGCCAGCAAATTTCCCAGCTGGCTCCAGAAACTGCAGCCTTTGTGTAATCTGGGATTGTCTGTGTTATCAGGAGCACTCCTCAACGTGCCTAGTAAAAGCAGCAGACCCCAAAGCAAAGCCATTCTCCCTCCCTTGCCCCTTCCCAGAACAACATGATCCTTTATTCTAGAGCACCAGCAGCATCTTTCCTTGCATGGTGATGCAGTTGGCAGCAGCAAGGGCAGCAGCATGAACTTTTCCTTGGGAAACTCCTCTCCATGGAGTCAGATATTTCCAAAGCGAGTGCCCCTGGCAGCAGCACAGTGTGTGCTCCCCAGGGCATCACTCTCCCTGGGAAGGTGCCTAAGCTGGTTGTGAATCAGGCCCGGAATATCAGAGCAGATCTAACCTCATTTAATAACACATATGCAAATAATAATGGTGGTTGTAGCTTTGGGTGAATAACTGATGTACTTTCTGTGTGTGTCTCCCCCTTCCATGCCCTCCCTCTCATGTGCTGCTCTACCCCCTCCCCAAACTGTGAGTTCTTTCTATCTCTCATTTGCAACGCTTTGTGTTTCTGGCTGTCTCCCTTTCTGTTTGCCTGTCATTCCTCTGTCTTTTTATGTTCCACTTTCTTTCTTTCTTTTTTTTTTTTTTAAATAAATAAAAATTACCTTTCCGTGTTTTCACCCTCCCTCCCCGCTGTCCTGCCCCCATCACCTCCCTCCCTGGTCGTCATGGTGTCTGCTGCACATCTGCCGTGATGTCTGACAATGCCTGTACTGTGGGGCTGCTTCAAATAATGTCTCTCATCTTGTCCGAATTGTTTGCAGAGGAGCAAAGCACGGTCACCTGGGAGTTACCTGGCAGTATGTAGTTCGCACTAAGTTGTACCCTCTTCAATTCATGTTAAGAGATACTTAACCTTCCTTCCAAACCCTTTACTTTCCCCCCTCCTCACCCGGAGCCCAATGCAGCCGCTCTCTCTTCCCACTTTTCTCTTCCCTCGGGCCACGATTGCACGTCGCACGCTCTCATAGCGGGGAGGGGGTTTGGTTGGTTGGTTTGCTTCTGTATTTGTTTCTGTCTGCCTCGTTGCACGGGAATTTAGGAAGGCAAACCAATCAGTTTGGTAATGAAGGAGCAATTGGTGGCACTCTGGAGGGGTACGGTGTAGTCTCCCAAGGTTTTTTGGGAGCCTCTGCGTGCCCTGTTACCCCAAGGAGGGCATTGCCAGGATTTATGGAAAGGGGATTCTTGCTTTGCCACTCCCCTTAGTGTCAGTGTGGACTTCTGTCCCTCCAGAAGGACAGAAGCAGGACCAAACCCCAAGAGAAATGTTAATTTTTCATCAATTAACCCAAAGAGAAATGCTCATTTGTCATCAGTTGACTGGCTGTTTGTTGGGAATTTTCTGCTGCCTTCTTCCTGGTGGCTCCTGTATTGATTTTGAAAATGTGGATTAGAGTTTTTAGTGGGAAGGACTTTCATGTGTCCCTTTTTTGCCCATCTCACCATCCAGTTTGCAGACCTCCCTGCCTCCCGCCAGCTTCAGGCTCAGCAGGACGAACATGGAGCTCCTCAGTGTAATTTAATACCAGCACAGTGAGGGCCACAAGAGATGACAAAAACAGTACAACGTGGTCCTGTTGGTGGAACTGGTGCAGCCCCCAGGGATGCACCAATGCCTGGGGTCAGAGCTCACCAGGCTCTGCAGCTTCCTCAGGAGGGGCAGCTCCAATCTCTGCGCTGTGTGACAGTGACAGGGCACAGGGAATGGCTGGAGCTGGGCCAGGGCAGGGTCAGGTTGGATCTCAGGACAAGGTTCTTCCCCCCAGAGGGTGGTGGGCACTGCCCAGGCTGCCCAGGGCAGTGGGCACGGCCCCAAGGCTGCCAGAGCTCCAGGAGGGTTTGGATGATCCTCTGGGGCACAGGGTGGGATTGTTGGGGTGTCTGTGCAGGGCCAGGAGTTGGACTGGATGGTCCTGGTGGGTCCCTTCCACCTCAGGATATTATTGTTCCAAAATGAAGGCAGTGTTGGGCTCCCCCACCCCACCCTTGTGCCTCTGACAAACCTTCCAGAACTGGTACCCCAAGGGCCCTTCAGTGGGAAGTGCCAAAATTCTGGAAACTGCCCAGATTGCACCTTTACACCCAGGATAATCCACCCTCAGCGGGAGGGAAAGTGGCTCTTTCCACTCAAAACAATGAGCGGAGCTGTGAAACAACTGGCTTGGAACTGGGTAAATACCATGGGATGTTCAGAGATCTGAATTTCAGGATAAGCAAACAAAATAGAACAGACAGTCAAAATAATCCAGAGCTCTTTGGAAAGGTTACAGTGAGCAAAGTAAATGTTCTGTGAGAACTGTTGTTGGAGGCACTTATTGGATTGTGAATTCAAGCAAGTGTGAGGCTGAGGGAGCAGAGAACATCCTGAACTCCTTCCCTGTCAGACTGGACCACTGAGCTCCGAGATCTCTCCTCTGCCTCATGGCTTTGGTGCAGTGGTGGACCCAGGGAAGCCTCCAGAGCGTGGATGAAGTTGTGTCACCACACAGGGCCAGCAGAGGAGGAGACATGGGAATTGTCCTTGTTTTCTGAGCTTTACACCTGGTGACTGGGCAGTAGGGAGGGCAGCGGATGCCAGGATATCTGTCCTGCAAGCCACTTGTCTTGGGTTTTGCAGGGCATCTTTGTGAGGTTTTGAACCTAAAGAGGAGGGAGCAGAGTCTGGACCTGCCACTGGCACAGGGACAGGGTCCAGCCGTGCCATGGAAGGCAGATTACTGTCCTCAGTGTCCAGATGTTTGGCCAGAAATGACTTGAAATCAGGAATACCAAACCCAAGTATTCATTCCTGGAGATGTCCTGGTAGAGTTGCAGGACATACAAACTCTGCTGCTTGTCCCAGCCACAGGGAGTGATGGTGGGACAAGAGAGGTTTCAATGTTTGATGGGCTTGTCTTCAGTTGCAGGGAGGTAGAATTAATTTCCCAGTGGCTTGGCCTGTACCTTGCCTACTTATCCCTGATATTTCTCCCTCTCCATGTGATGCTCAGCAATGCTTTCATGCTTTGCTCTTGGGAGTTGCTTTGGGATGACCACAAGTCCTGAAGCTGCTTTGGGTGAAACCAGTCTTGCAGAATTATCTGTGTGAGATGCTTGGCTACTGCTGTGTCCCTGTGTCCCTGCTGCCCTCCTGTGTCCCTGGTGCCCTCCTGGTGACTCCCGTGCCGCTGTGTGTGGTGTCAAGTGCTGCCTCTGGCTCGTGGTACCCGTGGATTGGCACTCTGCTGAAGTAAAGCCCGTTTCAGCAATGGGAGATCACACTTGCCCCACGACCGTAGCCCTCAATCTACCATTCCACGAGTCCTTCTCAGTCCGGTTATGCCCAATTCACCGTTTCTCTCCTCGCCCCTCTCTGTCGCTGCGTGACCCTCCCCATGGTGGGTCCACTTTGCAGGCACTGAGCACGGCACCCCTCTGCCCTCACCCTGCTCCGTGTCCCTCCCTCTGCCTTGCAGCCCATCCCGGACACGAGTCCCATGAAACGCTCCGTGTCCACGCTGACCCCACAGCGCCCTCACGCCATGCACCTCTACGAGTACTCCCTGGAGAGGATGCCCCCGGAGCAGGGGCACCACCACCACCACCACCGCTGCCACCGGCGGAAAGAGAAGAAGCAGAAGTCCTTGGACAGGGCTGCCCACCAGTTGGCTGACGGGCAAGCTGGTAAGTGGCACTTTGCTTTTTTTTTTTCAGTTTGATTTCATATGCCTCGTTGCACGGGAATTTAGGAAGGCAAACCAATCAGTTTGGTAATGAAGAAGCAATTGGTGGCTCTCTGGAGGGGTACGGTGTAGCCTCCCAAGGTTTTCTGGGAGCCTCTGCGTGCCCTGTTACCCCAAGGAGGGCATTGCCAGGATTTATGGGAAGGGGATTCTTGCTTTGCCACTCCCCTTAGTGTCAGGGTCCCTGGCAGAAGGACAGAAGCAGGACCAAACCCCAAGAGAAATGTTAATTTTTCATCAATTAACCCAAAGAGAAATACTCATTTGTCATCAATTTGACTGGCTGCTTGTTGGGAATTTTCTGTTGCCTTCTTCGGGGCAGCTCATATATGCATTTTGAGGATCTGGATTAGTGTTTTTAATGGGAAGGACTTTCATGTGTCCCTTTTTTTGCCCATCTCACCATCCACTTTGCAGACCCTCCAGCTTCAGGCTCAGCAGAACAAACCTGAAGCTCCCCCAGTATAATTTAATGCCAACACAGTGAGGGTGTCCTCCTCCCCGCGGGTGGGATTCGGGGTCCGTGTGCACCCAAGGACCTCCCTGCTGCACCCCTGGGTGCTCCTCAGACTCTGGTGCCCCCTGACCGATGTTCTTCTCTCAGCAGCCCAGGCTGGCGAGTCCTCTGCCAAGGACAAGAAGGAGCGTGGCCGCTCCCAGGAGAGGAAGCAGCACTCCTCCTCCTCCTCCGAGAAGCAGCGCTTCTACTCCTGCGACCGCTACGGCAGCCGGGAGCGCTCCCAGCCCAAGTCTACTGAGCAGAGCAGACCCACCTCCCCCAACGGAGGGCCAGAGCCAGGTCCACACAGACAGGTGAGGAGATGCAGGCTGGGAAGGCAACCCCGAGGTCTTCCAGGGGTTTTCCGCTTTTTTGCTTCAGTTGAAGGAGATGGAATAGGGAAGGAAGGCCAGGCAGGGGCAGGTAAAGCCACTGAGGTCCTGCTTGGTGGTTCACATCTCAGAGAGGGGTGGGAATGTCACTGGATGGCTTTTGAGCAGCCACCTACAGAGTGAGGAACTCGGGGCATCTCAGAGACAGAGTCAGAGAATACCCGAAGTTGGAAAGGACCCATAGGAATCACTGAATCCAACTCCTGGCCCTGCCCAGGACCATCCCCAAGAGCCACACCACATGCCTGAGGTCCCTCTGCCAAGGACACCCTTGCTGATGGTTTCAGCCTGGCAGGCTGGGAGACCCCACAAGTGGCTGCTTTTGGTGCTGATGGAGAAAGTGTCTGTGAGCCAAGGCAGGATGTAACATGGGGTGGGATCCGGGCAACTGAGCTGCTCCACTCCCCTGCCAGCTGTGCTGATCCAGGCACAAACATCTGGCTGGTGGTTGCCAGAGGAATCCTTGCCATCCCAGGGACTCCAGACAGCCGGAGCTGGAATTTAACCAGGGTTTGCCCATATTAACAGGATTTTCCTACTGCTGTTTCATGGAATTCAGTGCCGTGCCATGCAGTGACCCAAGTTAGTTTTCTGAAAGTTGAGGGAAAATCCTCTTTCCCTTGTGAGAAATCAGTCTTCGAATGTGTTTTCTAGCTGGGAGGAGAAATAATTTAAGGGAGAGGAGGAAGGTGGGAGAAGACATCACCCGGGTGGACGGGGGGGGAGAGCTCACCCCTGGGACAGCATGAGCCCTGTGAACATCTCCAAGTACCACACAGCAGCAGGCTCTGGCCAGTCTCCAAAACATCCCTAAATAAAAAAAAAAAAATCCCTAAATAAAATAAAAAATAAATAAAAAAATCCCTAAATAAAAAATAAATAAAAATCAGCTTGCCACTGGTGTGGGATCAGCCAAATGTCCCAGGAGCTCAGCTCCCTTCTTGCATGGTCACTTTACCAGAACTTTAAATATCCTGTATATTTTAATGAAAAACCTGAAACCTTCCCACTGTTCATGGACGTTGAGCTTTAGAGCATCAGCTGCCTCTTACAAACCTGTTCCCCCGGTCCCAGTGAAGTTTGTATTGTCCCCAGTGTCCCGTGGGGGTTTGGTGAGGCCACAAGGAGAAAGCTCCAGTGTATTTTATCCACTCATGTTACCAGCTCTGAGTGGAGCTTCTGATATACACCCTGGAGGGGAAAAAAAACCAGATTACAAAAATAGCCCAGCCAGCATGTCACTTGTGTCCCCATGAGTGGGAGACACCTTGTCCTGACAAGGTGTCTGCCAGAAGCTCTGTCAGTCCATTTCCCATGGCAGGGGATTGGTACTGGATGATCTTTAAAGTCTCCTTCAACCCAAACCAGTCTGTGGTTCTCTGATTTTCTGTGTTATTTTGGCTCTGTAACAAGGTGCTTATTAACTCGCTGGGATTTTCTTGGTTAGTTTGTCCCTCTCCTGTGGAAAACCAGCTTTTCCAGGAGCCCTGGCCCAGCATGTTCATGAAGTCCCTGGAGGTCCCTGTATGTGCCACAAAGAGAGGCTGGTGTGAGCGTCCCCCTGCCAACACGGTGGCTCCAGTCCAGCAAAGCCAAGCCAAAATTCAGGGCAGGTTTGGTTCAAAGGGAAGTTCTTTAGAGAAAACCAAGCCACGGACGTTTCATTTTAGGTCAACTCTCTGTGCTTTCTTTGACCCGCACAGAAATGTTACTCATCTTCTGTGAGTCATTTCGCTGTTCCCTTTGCAATCCAGGCGAATCGTTAAATATAAACCCCATTTCATGATGAATCAGGGGAAAGGTGTTTTTTTTTAAATGAGATGGAACTTCTTGGAAGTTCAAAATGTTTCAGCAGGAAGTAGCTTATTGGACATTTTGAACAAAGACCTCACCATTTTTTTACTATCGAGACCATTTTCTGGGTAAGAGAAGTTTGAAAATACCATAAAAAAATTTAGACATCTCAATACTTATCAAAACAACTTGGAATCGCATGATATTGAGGTTGAAAAAGACCTTAAAGACCCTCTAGTGAAACTTGTGCCTGATCCCCACCTTGTCCCCCAACCCAGAGCACTGAGTGCCACATCCAGTCGTTCCTTGGACACCTCCAGGGACGGGGACTCCAAACTCAGATTTGCCATGAAAACCACACTGGAAAACCCAGGCAGAGCAGAACAAGCTTTGATTGACAGCCCGCCAAGCAACAACCTGATTGTTTGATAGGAAGGAAAACTGCTCTTTAAAAATTAAAGGCCTGGTCTCAAAATGTTAGGTCATGAAAGGCTGAGGGATTTTTCAAACGCTCTCACAGGGCTGGTCATGTACTGCCCTGGGAGAATGTAAACTGAAATGCCAACACAAGGGCCTGTTCCTCTCACTCCTGGCAGTTTTTTAAATGACTGCAGCTTAGTTCACTCTTGCGTGTCATTATTAGTAACCCAGGAAGATGCCAGGATCTTCGACCACCCAAAAGTCAAAAGTGTAATGTTAAAGAGGACGTGAATGCATTTCTGCTCCAGGAACTTCTTAGTTAAAGCCTGTTCATTTTTCAGAGAATGGCTACTTAATCAAAACGCATTTCATTCCCAAGCTACAAAAAAACAGTCCCCCAGATCCTCCTTCCACATAATCCAGCTTTTAACCACAGAAATAGAATCCCAGAATCCCAGCATGGTTTGGGTTCATTCCACCCACTGCCATGGGCAGGGTCACCTTCCACTGCCCCAGCACAACTGCTGGGTGAGGTTCTGCACAAACCCACCCTGAAGCGAACTTGTATTTGTAGAAACCCCCCAAACAAAGCAGGTCTTTGAGCTGCTCCTGCCCGGTCCAGGTAAGGCGCATGTGGAGCCCGTGTATGCTGTGGGTGCCTCCCCTCTGGACAGTGTCCCCTCCTGTTGGAGCTGTGTCCCAGTTTGCGTCCTACCGATGCTCTGACCCTCCCTGTCCTTACTTACCACTTGCAGAACTTTGAACTCTCCACCTCTTTACATCTCGTGTTGAATTATTTCTCGAGAACCTCCTCCCCTCTGACTGTGCTTGTCTAAACTATCTCTTTTTTTTTTTTTTGTTTCCTGCTTTTCTTTCCTCCCGTGACTCGTCTCTCCCTTCTGTTGCTTCCCCTTCTGTTTTACGCCTGCCTGCCTTTGTGTTTGTCCGGTGTTTCCCCTTTTTTTATTTTTTGATTTGCTCTGTTCCAATTTTTATGTAGGGCAGTGGTTCAGTTAATGGGAGCCCCTTGCTGTCGACATCTGGTGCTAGTACCCCATGCCGGGGTCGGAGGCAGCTCCCACAGACTCCACTGACCCCCCGTCCCAGCATCACTTACAAGACCGCCAACTCCTCGCCCGTGCACTTCAGCAGTTCCCAAAGTGGCCTGCCCACTTTCTCCCCGGGACGCCTGAGCCGCGGTCTGTCGGAGCACAACGCGCTGCTCCGGGGGGACCGGCCACCACCCCCGCCACCCGTGGCCCGCATCGGCTCCGACCCCTACCTGGGCGGCCACCGCGACGCCGACGCCGACAGCCCCTCGCGCGCCGCGCCCGAGGACACGCTCACCTTCGAGGAGGCCGTGGCCACCAACTCGGGGCGCTCCTCAAGGACTTCCTACGTGTCCTCCCTGACCTCCCAGTCGCACCAAATCCGCCGGGTGCCCAACGGGTACCACTACACGCTGGGGCTCAACACGGGCGCCGGGGCTGGCGCCAGAGGACGTAGCTACTACCACGAAGCCGATGAGGATGACTGGTGCTAGCGTGGCAAGGCCCTCCAAGGCGTGCGTCGTTAATAATGATGAGTTTTATCATCTGGAAGGGGCCGGGCACTCCGGCGGGGCAGCCCCTGCCATGAGAACTGCTCTGCGCCCGGGGCTGGAGACACTCCTGCAGCCTCTCTCCTCTCTTGTTCTTTAAGGGGTTTTTTTTGTTGGTTTTTTGGGTTTTTTTTGCACTAGACAAATGGAGGAGGAAGGCTCCTTCCTTCAAGGCGAGGCAGCGGGAGGAGCACATCTCTCCCTCCCACCCTGGCCAGCCTCCCTACTGCCTGGTCTCGTCACAGACACGCACCAGATGCCAAATTGGCGACAGAGGCGAGAAGCCGAGAGAAGAGGGATCCTCACCGACAACGGTGGAAGAGCAGACTGTCCATCCTTCCCAAGATTGGCGCAGTTTTTGTTGGGCTATTTCTTAATTAATCTATTATCATCGGGTTTTTTTCCCTGTCAGGGTGGGAGTCGGGGGTTGCAAAGGACGCGCACGAACAAAGATCACGCCTGCGTTTGGCCTCGTTGGCCACTCGGAAGGAAGAGATTTGACCCAAGAAACTGGGAGAGGAGAAAGCCCAGAACAAAGGACAGTCCATTGGGACTTGATGTTCAGCCACAGGAATGCGTTTCGGCAGAGCTGGTGCCACCACCCCACCCCAAGGTGACCCTCGCGTGTCCCGGCAGCCGGGACGCTGCTCTGACACCGCTGCCACGGGGGTCTCTGTTATCTCACTCACCACTTCGGGTCCTTCACACTGACATGTGATAAAGCCACAAGAGAGCTCGACTTTGTAAGGACTGTTTCCTTGCTGCTGAGACTTTTCATTCCGTCCCTCTCTCCTGTTGACCGCAACACGCCCTCACTGTTTTGTCTTGTTTACAAATATAAGCTTGATTTAGCAAAAAAGAAAAACAACTTAAAAAAAACAAAAACAAAACCAAACAAATCCAGAAAAAAAAAAAAGAAAAAAAAAAGAGGAAAAAGCATAGGGGTGAGAAGAAGAAATGTTACTGGTTTTATATCAAGCTATTAGATAGAACTTTAACTTTTCATTGTGTGCATTTTTGTAAATTGTACAGTAAAAAAAAAAAAGAAAAAAGAAAAAAAAAATTACTCTTTATGTAGAGAATTAGTCCAATTGTCATTCCAGGTCCCACCGTTTCTACTGAATGCTCCAGTTGTTCACTACTAAGTGCCTAACCTTTGAAATCTTTCACAGTGATGATGCAACCTCTTGCTTCGATGCATCAGAGCTTGGGGGAGTGTGGGGAGGGCAGGAGGGGTGGGAGGGCTGGGCTGAGAGGGCCCCTCGCCAGGAGGGTCCAGGGGCTCCCACCACCCTGGAGGGTCCAGGGGCTCCCACCATCCCGGAGGGTCCAGGGGCTCCCACCACCCCAACAGCGCCCCAGTGCCGTGTTGGAAGCTCACAGTGGGGAAGGCAAGCGTGCTTTGGGGGGTTGGTTTGGTTTTTGTTGGCCTTTTACTTTCTTTTATTCTTTTTTAACCTTTAATTTTTATTTTTTTGTTTGGTTTTTTTTCTTGGTGGGAGGGGAGTGATTGCGGCAAACAAACCCGGCCTTTTCTCACGGACTAGGCCTGAGGGAGGGATGCAGGTGGAAAAGTGCAGGGATGCTCTTGCAGGAGGAGCAGCATCTCATGGGGTCGGGCTGTGAGAGCTCTGGCCGTGCTCTGTGGGGCATCATTTGTGTGGAGGGCAGTTGGAGTGAGTCTTGGGTTTATTGCCTCTTAAGAGAAGGTCAAAATAATAACAATAATAATAATAATATTCAAAACCTCTTAACTCTGACTCTCAGGGATGAGATTTCTGTGTTCTTGCAACGACTCTTGCGTTGGATGATTTCTTTCTTTTGTGCCCGTGTGGATTTCTGCACTGTGAGCCTGGCAAAGGGGCAAACACGACATGCTGGCGAGGAGGGAGGCTGGAAGCAAAGCTTGGGCAGCACCTCACGTCTGTGGCTCTGTTTTAGGGCTGGTTTGGGGTGCAGGGTGGCCAGAGGACGCTGAATAAAGGTGAAAGGAAGAAGGGTGGGTTGTGCCAAACAAGCACATCCCTAAAAACGCTGATAGGAAAGAGGAGAGGGTTGCACAGATTAATTTTTTCAGAGGATCTACCAAGCCCCAGAACTGTGAAACTTCTCCAGATGAAGTGGTTGCTTAGGACGGGAAGAGATCCCGCTGGATCTTGGTGATCCCGTTTGTCACTGGGGAGGTTGGAGGGTGTTGGATGCTACCAAAATGCTCAGGAGGTCTCTCATGCTCTCAGCAAAAGCCTTTCAGCCTCAGGCAGGGAGCAGTTTGCTGTAGGGTGGTTCTTCACATCTCCTGTAGCTCTTCCATTAAGGAAATTCAACCTGTTTTTGTTTCTCTCAGTGTTTTGGTTTTTTGGGGTTTGGTTTTGTTTTGTTTTGTTTTGTTTTTTTCTTATTTTTGTTCCGTTACTCAAGAGTAATCTCTGGCCGATCTCATCCCTGGATTCTGCTGAAGGGTAACTCCTGTCTGTATCTCTGTCTCTGTGTTTCTGTGCACTCCCACTCAAGGCAGTGTGGCAGCCGGAGCTCCGCAGGGGGCTGGGCTGGGATTCCCAAATTATGGAGGGCTATGCAACAAGATGACACGTTCGGACACACATCCAACCCACCAACAGTCAGAAAGACCTCCATCCATCCTGTAGCTTTATCTGCTGGATTTTCCTGTTTCAGGCTTCAGCATGATTGTGACCAAATGTTTTCTACATTTTTTTTTCCTCCTTAAATGAAGGCACAAACACTTCATTTGAAGTTTTAAAGAAAACGTTACTATTTTACTCCAGGAAGCAAAGGGGAGGGGAAACACAATCTCTCTGCCCGTGCATGCAAACATTCTACCATGCTGGGAAGCAAAAGAGATGTCTTTCTGGACTGAAAAATTCCATCTTTTCCCCTTTCCTCTCCCATTTTAGACCCCACAAACCCCCAGCCCTACACTTACACACGTCTGGCAGCGCAGCCAAACCGTGGCCTTGGGTCACCCCAGTTCTTAGGCAGAACACGAAGAAGAATCTCAAGTTGTCTAATCCTCCACCCTCCTCCTAGGGTTTGATGGCAGTGACAGACAAGCCTGACCACAATTGTTCATAACCCTTTCCTGACGTTTTTTTACAGCCTCTCTGCTGTCTCTTCAATGCATCCATGATATTTCCAAGATTCCTCATAGTGAGTTGCCAAACTTGAATTGCACCGATCAGTTTTCTGCATCCAGAACCAGTCTCGTAGTGGCTGTACTTTGAATAAGTAATGTTTGCATGTAAAATATATACATATATACATATATATAAAAAAAAGTATGTGCATGGAAAATGTTTATCTTCGTACTTTTTTGATACAATGTATTCATCAGTTGTTAATTTTTAATTATATTTGATATAAATTGGGGGTTTGTTGCAAAAACTTTATATTTAAAAAAACAGTGTTAAAAATGATCAAAGTTCCAACCATGCAACACAAGCGGAACTTTACCCAAAAAGAAAAAAAAAACCACAAGAAAAAAAAAGGTTCTGTGATTGCCTAGTTTGCTGCCTGAGTAATATTTATCAGCCAAACTTTGAATTCTGCAGTTGTTTCTACAATTAAATTTTGTATGAAGCAAAGTCCTTGAATTAAAATAAAAACTTAGCAAAAAAACCCAAAAACCTGACAAATTCCCAGCCGGTGTGTGCAGTGTGCCTGGTGACCGGGAGAGCCGGGAGGGACAGCCCGGGACACCCAGTATGAAACTGGCCTTAGCCCAGCCCAGACTGGGATGTTGTAAGAAATTGGCCCTGTCTGTGTTTGTTTCTGCAGAGGCTTCACAGATGCTCGGTTTGAGCAGGGAGCTGTTGGCAAATTTGCCTTTGCAGTGTGGATCCAGCCTGGAGATTGCGGTTCCTGGAGCCCAACAGGCAGCAAAACTGTGGAATTTCAGCTTAATCCAATCGCCCAAGTGGTGATGGATCCCTTCCAGTTTTTTAACAGAGGGATTTTATCTCCCAGAACACTCTCGCAGGTTGCCCAGAGAGGTGGTGGATGACATTCCAGGTCACGTTGGATGGAGCTCTGAGCAACCTGATCCAGTGGGAGTTGTCCCTGCTCACCCCAGAAGGGTTGTACTCAAGGACCTTTAAAGGTCCCTTCCAACCCGAACCATTCTCTGTGCAAAAAATGTGGCTCCCTTTGACTCTAATCCTGATTCAACCTTAAACCCACACCTAGTTCTTGCTGCTCCTTCAGGTGGCCGTGGAAATCATTGGATTGGTGTCAGGAGTCTGTCACGTGTCCAGGTCGTGCTGTAGCACCTGCAGGGAGAAAAAATTAATAATAATGCTACTTGTGGAGCTCATCTTGAAGTTCCTACTGCCACAACTTACTCCAGGCAGAAGGAAAACCCAAGGGCTCTCGCTACACAAGGAGGAAACTTCTCGTTTCTTTGGATAACTGGAGAATTCCTCATTCCCTGCCGGGGGGGAGAAAGCCACTGTGTTTCTCCTTCATCGACGTCTGCTGGTGTCACACTTGTGACAATGCCAGGGACTCTCCAAACATTCTTGAGGACAATGAATAGCAACAGGATCGTTGCATTTTTCATTTCTCAGAGCACAAGGTCTGTTTTAGTGTTTGACTCGTCTTCTCTCTTGTTGCATCATTCCTGTGATGAGATCACCCAAGGTCCCACCTGAGACTTGGTGTGAAATGAAAGGAAAAGGTCCTTAAATCCCTGATCACCAGGTCAGGATGTAGTTTGGGAAGAAAAAGGTTTTGCTTGAGGTCACACACTACATGATTAATGAAGTTTAGGCCAGAAGAACTACTCTTGACTTGTGGTCTGGTCTCTGCAGGGTTTGGGGTTCTTGGGCAGGACAACAGTAAGGGAGAAGAGTAGGATTTTTATTCCATTTTTGAAATATCCCAAACAAACATGAAATGGAGATTTCTGAATGTGTCTGAGCAGCGTCCAGGGGGAGGTTTGACTTGAGAATCGGTGTGGATCAGTGTGCACCCCGACCTCAGAAGGGACCCCCATGAAATTGGCTCCACCACCTGTGGAGCTGGAATCTGCCAGGAGGACTGGATGAACCACCTCTCCCCTCCAGACGTGCACCACAGAGAGCCTCCAAACCCAGCTTACAATCCCATATGCGTTTTCAAATCCTAAAAACCTCTTTCTTGGTGACTTTCTGCGCTTTTAAAATACATCTGCATTTCTCTTTTCTTTCTTCCTCCTGATTTCAGTTGTATCCTCTTGGTCCAAGGTAGCAATGTACCATTAGTTTCTTCTTGCCTGAGTCCCCACCACCAGACCCCCATCATCTCCCGCATCCCAGATGCTGGAGCTGCAGCCCTCGGGTTTGCTTTGCTGTGGGTTGAGTTCAGCTGAATTCCACAGAATGGCTCTGGTTTTGCTCCTCATCCCATTCCCGGTGTAACTCCACACACAGCCGCGGTCAGGGGGGTTGCACAGGTTCTCTTCCCCTCCAGGGGCAGAGGAAGTTATCAGAGACTGCTGTTATTTCCTTTCCCTGTACCTCCACTCCCAACCCTGTGGATAAAATCCAGATCAGTCTTTCCCAGGCCAGCACCCCACGCCCGGTTGTGCCATTAGGGGGTAGCATTTTCAGGCTTTTCCTACTTTCTAGGGAAACAAAAGGAAAAAGAAATGGAAAAAGCCTGACTCGTCTTGCCACTCTTTGAGGGTCATTCCCTGAAATATTTGTCTTAGGATGCAGAAAACTCAGGGCGAGACACTGAGTCCAAGGTGCTCAGGTCATTTGGCCTTTTGTACTCCCTGGAGCTGATTTTTCCCATTCCAGCCACGTTTGCAGACAGTGCCTGCAGATTCCTGCATGCCCTCCAAGGTGATGAATTATTTCTCCCAGTGTATTTCATCCCTCTTTATCAATTCTAAGTAGATCTCCTGATATTTTCCAGGCTGTGAAAACACTGTTTTCAGAAAGTGCCTGATCACAATAAGGAGCCTCAACCCAACGCTGTTTCCTCAGCACATTCCAAAATATTTTGCAGAAGAGGCAAGTTTTGCATTTTTATGCGATCAAAAGAGTAAACTGAGATACTTGGAGGGGACTAAATTGCCCGGGGTCACTCAGCAAGGACAAGGTTGGGGTTGCTCTGCCTCCTTTGTGTCTCTGTGTTCCAAGTCACTGGTGTGTCCGTGATTTTTTTTATACCCACAGGTTTGTAGTGGGATCCCAGTGAGGTGTCATTGGGAATTTGGCATCCCCCTAGGAGATGTGCTGGTTCATTGGAGGGAATTCAAAGGGAAGGAGCAATAAGAAAAATGCTGAAAGGTCGGTGATGGCAATAGGGGTGAGGGAGCTGTTTGGTGATGCTGAAGGGTCTCTGATAAGGCTGTGCAAATATTTTGGCGGGGCGAAGTTCTGGGGTGGGTGAAGGAACTGCTGAGAGTGTTTGAGAAGGGAGGTCTGAGCAAACCAACCCCCAAGTGAAGGGATGGAATCACCAGAGCAGAGCCCCTCCACCCACCGAGGGAGGCTGGGCCATGCTGATGGAGCAGAGCTGTGTCAATTCAAAGAACAGCATCAATAACCGTAGTTTATTCATTTTATCCTCATCTCCACTTTCTGTCATTGCTCTGAAACAGAATATCCCAGCACTGGCTTTGTCTGTGTCTGTTTTTATTATTTCTCCCTCTGTGGCAGCCTTTTCTCTGCCCAGCACGGCACAAAGAGAGGAGGAGGAGGAGAAGGAGGAGGAAGAGGCAGGTCCTTGTCCAGCTACTCCTGCACAAAAGTCTGACATATCCACAGGGGCGTAACGCCAGATTTTCCCACAGAAGCCTGAGGAGGGGAGTGGATGTGGTTGTGTTACTGGATAAAGCAAACAAGAGCGTGTTTAAAAAAGGATGCTGAGCTGAGCGACAGGACCGTGGCAGAATAATTCTATGAATTTTACAAGGTTTTTTTTCCCTCCTCACAGATCTGAAAGTGTTTAAAGACCTGGTTCTGCAGGTGATCCACCCAAAGAACCTCTTCCTGCGGTGGGGTGGTGGGATGTGCAGAGGGCAGAGTCCCACAGGTCCCACGGCAGAGATGCCAAGGCACGTGATGGGGGATGTGCTGCTGGCACAGACGGTCACAGCCGTGGGAATCAGTGGGATCCAGAAAGGAAAGGCAAACCCGTGTCACATGTTCTTGACAAATAAAGTCCATGGCAAAGCAAAAGACTCCCCGAGTGTCTCTGACCTTCATTTCCTTGGGGAGCTGAAGCCTGGCAGGGGAAGGGCCAGGAAAGGGGCAGAGAGGGGTTGGTGCAGCACGTTTTGCACCCTGATTGCCTCCCGTGTCGAGCAGCAATCGGGATTTAAGGTGTGGAGCTCAGAATCCTCATTTCCCAATGCCATGGTGTGGCCTTTATCAGAGCCAAATGCTAGCTGGGTGACACACCGGGCACCTGAGCATCTCCTCTTCTCTGCCAGGGATGTCCACCCGAAGGCAGGGGAGATCTGGCTGCCCCTTGCTGAAGGTGCCTGGATTTTTGGCATCTCTGGGTGATGCTGGGAAAAGACTGAGCATGGACTGGGAGTG
The DNA here is from genome assembly GCA_013396735.1 of Grallaria varia. Lineage (NCBI taxonomy): Eukaryota > Metazoa > Chordata > Aves > Passeriformes > Formicariidae > Grallaria > Grallaria varia. The sequence continues at coordinate 599,111 of VWZG01006518.1, forward strand.
AGCCTGGCTCCTCCATGGGCCTGAGCCAAACCCCTGCCAAGGCATCTGTGGGCACCCAGGGCATCTGTGGGCACCCAGGGCATCTGTGGGCACCCAGGGCGTCTGTGAGCACCCAGGGCATCTGTGGGCACCCAGGGCATCTGGGAGCACCCAGGGCATCTGGGAGCACCCAGGGCATCTGTGGGCACCCAGGGCATCTATGGGCACCCAGGGCATCAGCGAGCACCCAGGGCATCTGTGGGCACCCAGGGCATCAGGGAGCACCCAGGGCATCTGTGGGCACCCAGGGCATCTGGGAGCACCCAGGGCATCTGGGAGCACCCAGGGCATCTGTGGGCACCCAGGGCGTCTGTGGGCACCCAGGGCATCTGTGAGCACCCAGGGCATCTGTGGGCACCCAGGGCATGTGGAAGCACCCAGGACGTCTGGGAGCACTGAGGACGTCTGGGAGCACCCAGGGCACCTGTGGGCACCCAGGGCATCTGTGAGCACCCAGGGCATCTGTGGGCACCCAGGGCTTTGTGACACACACGGGAAGCAGCGTGGTCCCAGTTGCAGGAGTGAGTCTGGTGATACTGGGGAGCTGAGCATGGGGCACAGAGCGGGGTCCGCAGTGGGGCAGCACTTGTGCAAGTGGGGGAAACTCAAATTTGGGGCGCCCACCTGCAAAAACCTTCCACTGTGCCGGCGGTGTGGCCGGGGAGGACCCTGCCACGGTGGGAGCGCTGGGTCAGGGATGCCAAGGAGGGCGTGAACTGGTCCGGGCTCTGCAGAAAGGGGGGCGTTTGTACCCCTGGGAGCGGCACGGCTCGCACTGGAACGCGGGGGTCCCTCGCTCCCCCCAAATGCCCCAGTGGGAGACTGCTGTGTCCTAACCCCGCTGCGGGAGAAGGGTCAGGGACCCCCCCGAGAAACACTTGCAGCGAGTTTTACTCGGGGAGGGTGCGGGATGTCTCTTCGTCCTCTGGAGGGCAAAGCAAGGCAGGAGGGGACTGTCACCAACGCCGGCAGCACCCGCTGGAGGCACAGCCGTGTGTGTGTGTCTGGGGGCTGTGTCTGTCCGTCTGTCTGACTCTGCGGGACCCCCCAGCCCCAAGCACTGAACCCGCGGGGGGCGCTGGAAGCCCGTCTGGTTTTGGGGAGGGGGCGATGGGGCGGCATCAACTCCTGGGGCGCCGGGGGGCGTTAAAAGGGCGTCTGATTTTTGGGAGGAGGCGATGGGAGACATTAACCCCTGCAGTGCCGGGAGTGCCGGACCGTGTCTGATTTTGGGATGGCGATAGGGGACATTAACCCCTGCAGCGCCGGGAGTGCCGGACCGTGTCTGATTTTTGGGAGGAGGCGATGGGAGACATTAACCCCTGCAGTGCCGGGAGTGCCGGACCGTGTCTGATTTTGGGATGGCGATAGGGGACATTAACCCCTGCAGCGCCGGGAGTGCCGGACCGTGTCTGATTTTTGGGAGGAGGCGATGGGAGACATTAACCCCTGCAGTGCCGGGAGTGCCGGACCGTGTCTGATTTTGGGATGGCGATAGGGGACATTAACCCCTGCAGCGCCGGGAGTNATGCGGCGGGGCCGGGGCCGGGCACGATGCTCGGCGGGGCGCTGGCGCTGGTGCTGCTCTGTGCCCTGCCCCTGTGGCCGGCGGGGCTGGAGCCCCCCGAGCCGGGCTCCGGGCTGGACACAGGTACGAGCGGCCGAGGGGCTCGGGGGGCCGCGGGGGCATCCCTGCTCGGGGTGGGGGGCATCCCTGCCCGGGGTGGGGGGCATCC
>VWZG01006518.1:600973-612976 GCA_013396735.1 Grallaria varia
GGGGTGCGGGCCATCCCTGCCCGGCGTGAATCCCTGCCCGGGGTGGGGGGCATCCCTGCCCGGGGTGAGGGTCATCCCTGCCCGGGGTGCGGTGCATCCCTGCCCGGGGTGCGGGGCATCCCTGCCCGGGGTGCGGGCCATCCCTGCACGGGGTGCGGGCTATGCCTGCCCAGAGTGGGGGACATCCCTGCCCGGAGTGCGGGCCATGCCTGCCCGGGGTGCGGGTCATCCCTGCCCGGGGTGCGGGCTATCCCTGCCCGGGGCGCGGGCTATCCCTGCCCGGGGCGCGGGCTATCCCTGCCCGGGGCGCGGGCTATCCCTGCCCGGGGCGCGGGCTATCCCTGCCCGGGGCGCGGGCTATCCCTGCCCGGGGCGCGGGCTATCCCTGCCCGGGGCGCGGGCTATCCCTGCCCGGGGCGCGGGCTATCCCTGCCCGGGGCGCGGGCTATCCCTGCCCGGGGCGCGGGCTATCCCTGCCCGGGGCGCGGGCTATCCCTGCCCGGGGCGCGGGCTATCCCTGCCCGGGGCGCGGGCTATCCCTGCCCGGGGCGCGGGCTATCCCTGCCCGGGGCGCGGGCTATCCCTGCCCGGGGCGCGGGCCATCCCTGCCCGGGGTGAATCCCTGCCCGGGGTGCGGGCCAACCCTGCCCGGAGTGCGGGCCATACCTGCCCAGAGTTGGGGGACATCCCTGCCCGGGGTGCGGGCCATCCCGGTTGAGATGCACCGGCAGAGGGGCAGGGAGCGGCTCTGCGGGGATGCGGCGGCGATTCCCGGGGATGGGAGCGCCAAAGGCGCCCCTGCATCCCGGCACCCCCGTGCTCTGGGGTGGCTTTGCGGGCAGAGAGGAGTCCCCCAGTGCGAGGGGCATCCCGCGTGGGGTGCTGCGGGGTGCCGGGGGGCGGGCAGGATGGGGATGCCTTTGGGGGTATCACACAAGGGTCCCGCTGGCACAGCCGTCCCTGGAGTGGGGCGCTGGTCCCTCTCCCTTTGGGAGCAGACAGAGCAGCCGGGATTGCCGGGGTCTGTGTGTGGCTCCTTGAATGTCTGATAGCATGGAATCATAGAAGTGTGGAATGGTTTGGTTTGGAAGGGTCTTTGAAGCTCATCCTCATCCAGGACTTTAAAGCCGTGGGCAGGGACACCTTCCACCAGCCCAGGTTGCTCCAAGTCCCATCCAACCTGGGCTTGAACACTTCCAGGGATGGGGCAGCCACAGCTTCTCTGGGCACCCTGTGCCAGGGCCTGCCCACGTGTGCATCTGACTGAGCATCATCCAGGTGTGTGGCTTTACCCTTTGGCTGCTGCTGCCCAGGCTGGGGAAGGTCCTGAGCACAGGAAGGTTTTCGGATTTTATTGTAGATCCAGCCAGTGCCTGAGGCACAGTCCTCCCCTCCAGATGTGTTGGTTTCTTGGGCATTGGTCTAAAACAAGACTCTCTCTTGGTGCTGAGCTTTCATTCTCCATCCAATCCCTAGTGATGGAGCAGTTCAGAAGTGCAAGAAATGTCCTCACAAAGGATGGGGAGCGAGGGGTTGCAGAGCTTGGCTGGCCTTCCTGACCTTGGAGCTGGGCTTGGCCTCATGAGCCAGAGCAGTGACCCATGGCGCTGGGTGGGTGCTCTGTGCGCTGAGCCCGAGGCAAGTGGGCAATAATTGAAGTGTGGAGGGAGAGCCAGAGGAGAGCATCTCATGGTGGGAGATGGGTCTTGGCATTCAAAGCTGGTGAGACCTGGTTGAGAGTTGCTCCATGCAAAGAGGCAGTTCTGGTACCTTAGACCTGGAAGAAAATTAGGATCCCTTTCTTAGATGGGTCCATTAGGAAATAAGGATCCCTGTCTTCTTTCCTCACTCCGGCTCAGTCAGGATATGGATATTTCTTGATGCCTCCTGGTTCTCTGGTTGGGTTGGGGCAGCAAGCAGTTGGTATTCCTGCAGCATTGCTGTCATGGGGATGGCACCATCTCCTGCCTCCCGGCCATGTGGAAGGCTGATTTCCATGGATGTTGCCTGGGAGAGGACAGTGTCTGAGTACATGAGCCCAGCTGGGGCATTGGGTTGTAAAAGAAGGAGTTTAATCCATCTGGGAGGAAAACTGGGCTGTGGCCATTCGTTGTGTTTGTAGCTATGACCAAAAGGGTGCTCACTGAGGGTCTCAGGAGAGCCCAGGGTGCCAGAAATCGGTGGGAATAGACTCCAGCATTCTGGGAATGGGGATGCCTGGTGTCCTGTGCCCCATGAGCACTGCTGCCTTGGAGCACACCTGTGCTCATGAAGCAAATTGTGCTTGCACCAGATCAAATCCATCCCTTGAGCCTTAATCCACATGTTACCTGGAGCAGCAAGTCAGCCTGGAAATGGTGGACAGATTGATTTTTCAGGAAATTACTGAACTTGCACCTATTTTTTGTTGTTTCTTAGAATCACAGAATGGTTTGTGTTGGAAGGGACATTAAAGCTCCCCTCATCCCATCCCCTACCATGGGCAGGGGCCCCTTCCCCCAGCCCACGTTGCTTCAAGCCCCGTCCAACCTGACCTTGGACACTTCCAGGGATGGGGCAGCCGCAGCTTCTCTGCCCAACCTGTGCCAGGGCCTGCCCACCATCACAGGGAGGAATTCCTTCCCAATATCCCATCTAACCCTGCCCTCTGGCAGTGGGAGGCCATTCCCCTTTATCCTGCCACTCCATCCCTTGTCCAAAATCCCTCTCCAGCTCTCCTGGAGCCCCTTTAAGCACTGGAAGGGGCTCTGAGGTCTCCCTGGAGCCTTCTCTTCTCCAGGCAAACACCCCCAACTCTCCCAGCCTGGCTCCAGAGCAGAGGTTCTCTTGGTGCCCTTGGAGCACCTTTGTGATCTGCTCTGGTTCTTTCTTTTCTGGGAGCTGCAACGACTCCTCAGTGAGACCCTGCAGCGCTGGGGGTCCCTGATGGTGGGGGAAAGGTGGCATCGACAGACTTTCTCTGGATTTGGGATGCTGTGGGGTTGCCCAAGCCTCAGCTGCCTCTGAGCATCCCCCCTCCAAATCCTCCGTGCCCAGATGTGCCAACACCAATGGGCACAACGTGGGGGTCTCACCCCACCACTCAGGAGATGCCCTGGTTAAGAAGGAGGAGAAAGTGGGAAAGGTCCTTGGTGGACTGGGAGTCCAGTGGCTTCGGGACTCCTGGGAGGTGGTTTTTCCTCATGAAGGGCAATAAATAATAATTGTGCCCCTGGTCTGCAAACCACAAAACTCCCCAAACCAACTCAGAAAAATCCTGTCTGGGAATGTGATCCAAAAAATGAAAGCGGACGAACAATTTGCCATTAATTAAAGCTTAGAGTCATCCAATTAGAATCTCCTTAATTAAGGGATGCATCCAGAAATGCACCGCTTGGCTCCTGCAGATGGTATTTTTTGCTTGAGGGTTGGTGAAAATAGTCTTTCAGGAAATTATCCTGCTGGAGGTCTGGGACTCTGAAATGATGGATCCAGTTCTGTGCAGCAGTTTTTGTACCCCTCAGATCTGGGATGTTTTGGTGCCATGTGCTTGTGTTGAGGATGTTTACATGGACTTGGTAAAATTACATTGAACCTACTGTAAATATGCAAAATCATATATAAATTGCAATTTGGGAGTACTGGCTGTGTGTGTACGATTGCACGGGATTTATATATGTTTTCAAATATATACAAATATATGTTTATAGATATCATGTTTGTGTGTGTGCCTGTGTAAAGCTGTACTGAATGTTGATAATCTTAACCAGTTTCAAGTCAAGTTTCTTAAAACTCCAGAAATACCAGAAATGGATTCTTCCTGTCATCTCCACATGACCTTCCACTATGGAGGGTCATGGAGTCCTCAATTAGGCAATTATATGGTATTACTAATTCTTTTCTCTCTGACAAGAGCCTAAATTGTGCATTTAAAGTGACATAAATACAGGGGTCACTGCCTCTACCCCCATCCCACAGAGCATCCATGAGCCTCTCTTGGGCTGTGAGGGCAGAGCATGAAGGACTAAACCTTTGGGGCTCTCAGGAGTTGGGAGAACCCCAGGCAGACCCTACCAGCATCTTTTGACAATGCAACTTTTATCCCCAAAGTCCTTTGTGGGCTCCTGTCTGAGGGTTTGTGAAGCAGAGGGTGGAGGGAAGAGCCCAGTGGGGTTTGTTGTGCTTCAGCTTCATTTGAAGAACCCCTTTATCTGAAATCTTATTTTCTGAGCATCAGTTCCCAGCAGTTACCTGCTGGATGAAAGAGCCCTTTTCCACCCTAAAATCCTCCTTTTGTCCAGGAATTGGGGAGGGGTAGGTTGCTGCTTTCCCTCAGACAAAGGCATGTGGCACAAACCCTCTCTTGCACTGGGGGTCGTTTGGTTGCACCCCTCGTGTGCTGGACTCGGCACAGTCAGGGGCCTCTGGCTTGGCTGCTTTGGGAACCCAACCTGGATGTGTCCCAAATCTTCTTACGGGGGAAAAGGGACTGACCCAGGATGTGTCACTGCATTAAAGAGGGGCACAAGGGGAATGTTTTCACTAAATTTCCCTAAATGCTGTTTCACCTGCTACCACTTTCTTCCTAAGGTGACAGGAGACACAACTCTTGTGGCAAAACCATAAGGGATGGGGACTTTGGGGTGCAGGGACTCTGGAGGGGCTGGTTCATACCCAGAGCTGGTACCACTCCTGAGCTGCCATATCCAGCTGCCTTCTGCTGTGGTGTTTGACTTTGCCGAGCTGGAGCTGTTTGGATTGAAGTATTTCTGTGAGTGTCCCATGCTGAGTTATTTGAAAACTTTCAGCCCAAACTGCCCAGCTGTTCCCAGGATCCCCACCAATTCCCAGGATCCCCACCAATTCCCAGGATCCCTGTCTTCAGCATGGATTGGTATTTCTCGAAGCTGAAGTTTGGCAGCATCCCCATGAGATCCTTTCACATTAGGCCAAGTTATAAAATCTTAAACTTTTCCACAAGCCTCATTTCCTAAAACTTCTCTCCTGCTGGATCCAGGTGTGGATCCTGCCCTGAGCCAGCTCTGGCCCTCTCAGCCCATGGTCCCTTGTGTGCCACAGAGAGCACAAAAGGATGCCAGAGCTGCTTTCGCCTCTATTTGCTGCATGATAGTGGGTGGAAATAATTCCCATTAAATTCTGCTGTGCTGGGAAAGGTTTTCAAGGGTGAGTAAGTGCCGTTCCTTAGGGGAAGATTATCTGGAGAAGTGTAATGGATAACCCACGTGCTGCAGGTTTGTGATCAGATCAGCTTACCAGGAGCTGACAGACGTCATTCCCATGGAAAAATGCACAGTCTGACCTGGGCCATGTGCTGTTACACCTAAACCAGTGCCTGCCCTTGCTGGAACACTGGGAGGACCCTCCTGCCCCCAGCACTCAAGCCCAGGCTAAGCCAGGCTTATTTTAGGTTTGGCTCCAGTGAGGTGGAAGATTCCAGGGGCAGACACAGGGTTTGGTGTGGGAAGCAGCTTGGAGTGGCTGCCCACACCCCCTTGTGCAGGGCAGGCTCCCAAAAGGCTCCTAATTTCTTGCAGGAGGAGCCACCATCTGCTCCTGGTTGAGGTCCTGGCCATGGGGGCTGACGTAACGTTGTTCCACCCTCGGCTGAGGAAGCCAGAGCTCATTGTGTATGTTCAGTGTGTGATATATATACATATATATATACATTACATGAATCTTGGCTCTCACAGCCCTGCAGTCAGTGGGGATGGCACTGCAAGGGATGCTGGTTGTGGTACCACTGGCAGGAGCTGGGAATGGTTATGGCTCAGCTCCAAGGAGGGGAGCCCAGTCCCTTGACACTGCAGCATATGGGGTCATTTGGTCCTCATTTGGGTTCATTTGGGGCTTGTCTGGGAGGGAAAGCCCTTTGGAAAGCTGGTGGATATCAGTGGATTCTTGGGTGCTGGGCTCAGTCCTTGTGGCCGTGGGTGGGTGCAGGCTCAGGGCTCGGCTCCAGAGGGTGTGAGGAAGGATCCCTCCTCCGCAGGGATGCTCTGGCTTCTGGGAAGGTTTGCTGGTGTTGCAGCTCTTGCCCAGGCAGGGGGGAAAAGGGGCTCTCCCTGCTCCTGCCTGTTGGCCCTGGCAGTGTGTTGGGGAACTGAGGTGAGTGTAGAAACCTCATTTCCTTCCCCTAAAAAGAGAGTGGATGGATGTTCGCCCAACATACCACCCACTGCAAGATCATTATGTTTTTTTGGTGCTTTGATCCCTATTTTTAATCAGACCAGGCTGGCAAGGCTGGCTCTGTCCCCTTCCTTCCCATCATTGTCTGGCACTGCCTGTGTGGGCAAGGGAGGGTGGTTGTGGTAACACTGGGAGGTGGAACTGGTTTGGGATGGTTACAGCTCAGCTCCAAGGAGAGGAGCCCAGTCCCTTGACACTGCAGCATATGGGGTCATTTGGTCCTCATTTGGGTTCATTTGGGGCTTGTCTGGGAGGGAAAGCCCTTTGGAAAGCTGGTGGATATCAGTGGATTCTTGGGTGCTGGGCTCAGTCCTTGTGGCCGTGGGTGGGTGCAGGCTCAGGGCTCGGCTCCAGAGGGTGTGAGGAAGGATCCCTCCTCCACAGGGATGCTCTGGCTTCTGGGAAGGTTTGCTGGTGTTGCAGCTCTTGCCCAGGCAGGGGGGAAAAGGGGCTCTCCCTGCTCCTGGTTGTCGACCCTGGCAGTGTGTTGGGGAACTGAGATGAGTGTAGAAACCTCATTTCCTTCCCCTAAAAAGAGAGTGGATGGATGTTCACCCAACATACCACCCATTGCAAGGTCATTATGGTTTTTTGGTGCTTTGGTCCCTATTTGTAATCAAACCAGGCTGGCAAGGCTGGCTCTGTCCCCTTCTCAGTGAGAGGCTGAGCATCCCTGACCCTGTGGCTGCACCCTGGGGTGCATCAGCGTGGTGGGACCCGGTGCTGCCGTGGGCTCTGCTCTGCAGGGCCAGGGCAGGGATTCTGGCCGAGGGAAGTGCTTCCTGATTGCCAGTTGGTGGCAGGGGGATTCCTTGTCCTCACTCTTCCTTCCTTGTTCAAAGGCTTCCTTCAGCCTGGGATGGAGCAGTCGGCTGAAAAGCTTTGCTCTCTTGTCATCAATTAAGAAAAAAAAAAGCACTCTAAGACTTAATCGCCCTCCTCTCCTGCCTTTCCTGCTCCAAGAACTCAAGAGAGCAACAATGTGACAAAAATCAGCTTCTGTTTAGGGCACCTCAACCTTGACGGTGGGTCTCTGTCCCACAATGATGGTAATTAGTGCAGCACTAATTGCCCATGTGGAACTTTGCCTCTGTCTGGGTCCCTCCTGGCCGTGTAACTCCTGGGAGGTTAAAAGCCACCTCAGGTCACATCGAGCTGATCCTGGTGCTGCTGGGGACAAGGGTGCCCTGGCACGTGGCTGTGGGTGCTGGGAGGTGGGTGATGGCAGGGCCAAGGGACATGGTGGGATGGAGGGACACAACAGGACAGAGGGATGTGTCAGGACAGAGGGACACAACAGGACAGAGGGATGTGTCAGGACAGAGTGGCGCAGCAAGACAGAAGGTTTCAGGATGGAGGGACATAGCGGGACAGAGGGACACAGTGGGACAGAGGGACACAGCAGGACAGAAGGATGCGTCAGGACAGAGGGAAATGTCAGGACAGAAGGACAAAATAGGACAGGGGGATGTGTCAGGAGAGAGGGACACAGCAGAACAGAAGGATGTGTCAGGACAGAGGGACACAGTGGGACAAAGGGACACAACAGGACAGAAGGACATGTCTAGATGGAAGGACACACCGACCCCTCACCCTGTGGCCACAAGTGTCTTTGTCTCCTCAGCTTTGCCACGGTGATTTTACAGACAGTTGCAGTGTCTCTGCAGGAAGGAGGGCCAGGGTTGGCTGTGATGGGTTGGATTTCGTTCCCCTGATTTCCTTTGCCTCTTCTCCCTGCTCCTGGTGCCTAGAGGGGACAAGGAGAGCTGAGGTGACATCATGGCTCTCCAGGTGGCTGCAGTGCGTTGGAACCCAGGGTGCTCAGTAGCCTGACCCTGTCAAATCATAGAGCCATAGAATGACCCAGGTTGGAGGGAGCCTCAGGAGATCATCTGGTCCCACATTGGTGGGTAAGGGAGCCCAGGGGAGATAATCTAGCACCCCATCCCATTGTGTCTTGGCAACCTCCAGGGATGGGGAGTCCACCACATCCCCGGGCAAGTTCTTCCAGTGACTGATTGTTCTCACCAAAAAAAAATTCCTTCTTGAATCACTAGCCCAGGTTGCTCCAAGCTCCATCCAGCCTGGCCTTGGACACTTCCAGGGGTGGGGCAGGGATGTGGGCACCCTGTGCCAGGGCCTGCCCAGCCTCACAGGGAAGGATTTTGTTCCCAATATCCCATCTAACCCTAATATCTAACCCCCTGATGAGTGTGGGCAACACATCCCACGTAAGGAAGGGCCAGACCTCACGTAGCTGGTGCAGCTCTCACAGCTCCTTGGCTTTGGGGGTTCATGTGGGTACTTTGCCACCCAGCCTGGGTGTTTGTCACTCATTGGCACAGGCACCTTCCTGCCACCAATACAAGTGTTGGCAGGAGGTCCTGCTGCCAAGAGCGGAGCCGTGGGGTGAGGCTGAATGACATTCCCAGGGTGGTGTGAATCTCCATGTCCATGTAGCCTTTTTTTCTCCTCTGAGGAGTCCCATAATGTGCATTTATGTTCTCCTGAGAGCTCTGTGTGGCAGTGGGAACCCGGCACTAGGGGTGAGACCTCAGTTTATCACCTTCTGAACCTGCTGCAAGGAAATTACAGGGGTTGGGTGCAAGTCAAACAGATTTAGCCCAGGGAAAACACTTGGTTTTTGTGCTTTCACCAGAGTGTGAATGAGTAATTTCTTTAGAATTATATTTGGTCTTTTAGAGTCATTCAAATAGAAGTTTCTATTTTCTTAACGGAAAAAAAAAAAGAATGTGTAGGAAGGTGATTAACTTTTATCTGTTGGAAGTTGACTCCCCTCCTGACTGGCACTGTCAGAGATCCACCTCCCCACTCACAGAACACAGATGTATCCTAAACTTAATATACTGAGATAAGGCATAAAATATTTCCATGGGAATTGGAGAAATAGGAGAAGGAGGGAGCTTTTTATGATGCAGAGACATCTTAAAGCACTTCAGTCCCAAACTCATCTGTGACAGATGCAGGGATAATCCCTCCTGCTGCTCTGCAGGCAGCTGGGCAGGAGGATGCAGCTGATGCTCCTGTCAGCCTGCCCCAGCTGCTTGGAGCGGGCAGGGGAAACCTGGAGAGCATGGAGGGAGAGCAGGGAAGGGCCTGGGATCTTCCACACTGGATAGTTTTGATGGGATAAGCCCACTATCCCTAGTTATTTAATTTTTTTTGGATAGAGAAAGGTCTAGTTTCTAGGTACCCAATGCACTGGCTTGGAGAGAGGGTGGTACCGGGGACTGCAACTGGATGATCTTTAAGGTTCCTTCCAATCCAAACCATCCTGGGATTCTGTGATTCCATGGCTGGGGGTTAGCCAAGGATTGAGCTGGTGCTGGGTGCTCTTCCCTTTGAGAGCTCCCTGATGCAGGGGCTCTGTGAACGTGTCCAATGACCAACACCACGGTGGGTGATTCCAGAGAAATGGAACATCCAAACCCTCTGAAGCTGGGAACAAACTGGGAAGCAGTGGGATGGGGTGGCTGTGACACAGAGCAGGGCTGTGGCTCTCTGATTTTTGGCTCTGTGGTGTTTCTCTGCCTGTGGTTTCCATCCACAGAGCAGGGAGTGAAGCCAGACAGACCCCTTCCCTCCTCCTGCAGTGGCTCTGACCCAGGATCCCTGCAAGACAAAACACAGCCAGGCAGGCAGTCCTGTTCCAGTAGCTCCTCTCTTCTGGTTTTTCTTTTTAGAATCATACAATCATAGAATTGATTAGGTTGGAAAAGACCTCAGAGATCATCAAGTCCAACCCTTGGTCCAACTCCAGTCCATTTACCAGATCATGGCACCCAGTGCCACGTCCAATCTCAGTTTAAAAACCTCCAGGGATGGTGAATCCACCCCCTCTCTGGGCAGGCCATTCCAATGCCTGATCACTCTCTCTGTAAAGAATTTTTTTCTAATATCCAACTTAAATTTCCCCTGGCAGAGCTGAAGCCTGTGCCCCCTTGTCCTATTGCTGAGTGCCTGGGAGAAGAGACCAACCCCCACCTGGCTATAACCTCCCTTCAGGGAGTTCTAGAGAGTGAGGAGGTCACCTCTGAGCCTCCTCTTCTCCACACTAAACACCCCCAGCTCCCTCAGCCTCTCCCCATAGCACTTGTGCTCCAGTCCCTTCCCCAGCCTTGTTGCTCTTCTCTGGCCCCGCTCCAGCCCCTCAATGTCCATCCTGAACTGAGGGGCCCAGAACTGAACACAACACTCCAGGTGTGGCCTCACCAATGCAGAGTGCAGGGGAAGGATCACTGCCCTGGCCCTGCTGGCCACGCTATTTTTGATACAGGCCAGGATCCCATTGGCCTTCTTGGCCACCTGGGCACACTGTTAGCTCATGTTGAGCTTCCTGTCAATTAGTACCCCCAGGTCCCTTTGTGCCTGGCTGCTCTCCAGCCACTCTGTCCCCAGCCTGTAGCACTGCATGGGGTTATTGTGGCCAAAGGGCAGGACCCGGCACTTGGCCTTATTGAACTTCATCCCATTGGAATCAGCCCATCTCAAATCTATCCAGGTCCCTCTGCAGAGCCCTCCTGCCCTCCCACACACGATGTTTTAAAGAAGTGCTGTTATTTTGCCAGCTTGCTGTGTCTTACACTTCGGGCACTGCCTCTGTCCCAGCCCTGGGAGCGCCAGGTCTGTGCCATTGCGGTTGCAGCAGAAAGCTCTGGATGACAGTGGAGAACTGCAGGAGTTGATGGGATTGCTTGGAGCAGATCCCAGACTGCTGTGCTGCAGGTCATGAGCTGAGGATGACGTGGCTCGTCCCTGAAGGGTGCCAGTCAGAAGAAACAGTAGGAGAAACTCCGAGCATGAATGTCAGAGAGAAGTGAGGGGAATTTGTTGGGGTATTTTCGATGTGCAGAGCACCACGTGGGACCCAGGGCTGATGTGTTTTGGGGTATGAGAGAGCTGGGGGTGTTCAGCCTGGAGAAGAGAAGGGTCCAGGCAGACCTTAGAGCCCCTTCCAGTGCCTAAAGGGGCTCCGGGAGAGCTGGAAAGGAACTTGGGACAAGGGATGGAGGGACAGGACAAGGGGGAATGGCTTCCCACTGCCAGAGGGCAGGGATAGATGGGATATTGGGAAGGAATTCTTCCCTGTGAGAGTGGGCAGGCCCTGGTTGGGCAGAGAAGCTGTGGCTGCCCCATCCCTGGAACTGTCCAAGGCCAGGCTGGATGGGGCTTGGACCAATCTGGTCTAGTGGAAGGTGTCCCTGCCCATGGCAGGGTGTTGAACTAGATGACCTTTAAGGTCTCTTCCCACCCAAACCAGTCTGCCATTCCATGATTTCCATCCCTCTATTAACAATTAAACGTGTATATTGAACATTACGAGTACATGCGACAGGTTTTGTCTGAGTGAAAGACACATTTTATTATTACCTGTTCTGCTCCCCTGCTGCTGAGCCTTTGTTTCTAAGCCACATTTTCCATGGCAGCTTCTGCTGGGAGTGGGAAATGCCTGATTAAAGAGGCAGGTTAAAGAGTTGCCATCCAACAAAGGCATCGGCGCCCAGGAGTGAAACCTTTTGTTTGACAGGGTTGCATTATTAATACGTTCTTGAAGTCCTTGAATGATCAATTAAACAGCTGGGCTTTGCCTGTGGAAATGCTGGGCTTTGTTTTGGCAGTGGGGGGATGTCACAGGGCTGAGTGAGATGTTCTGTAAAGAGAGCTATTAGAAGGTCATTAGCGATGCACAGGGGGTTTTGAAGTCAGATCTCACTTTCTGGCAGTGACTTTTTCGTGAGCAGATTGTTAAACAACTCCTGGGCTTTTCCTTTTTTTTTTCCTTTTCTCTCTTTTTTT
>VWZG01006518.1:613059-659710 GCA_013396735.1 Grallaria varia
CTTTGCTGGAACTTTGTGCCTCTTTTAATGTTGTGGATGCCAAACTGAAAGATCTGCTTGAAGGAGATGTGAGGAGACGTGGTCTTCGTGGTGCCCTGTGGTTCTCCTTGTCCTGCCCAGTGATTAGAGGACATGGAGTGAAGAGTTTAAAGTGATCTGCTAAGAAAAAGGGAGGCAGAGAGAAAACCAGTGGGTTGTATGTTGTATGTAGAGTTTGGGGGACTTCAAGAACAGCTGGATGGCCTCGCTGCCCTCCATCACTTGGAAGGTCCTCCATGTGCCTGTGTCCAGCCTCTCCGGTATTTATCCTGGGAATTCTCTCATGGAAGTTGGGATGCAGCCAGCCCTGGCCATGGAGGTGCTTTGGGCTGTGGCTGCCAGAGGCTTTGCAGGGACTCAGGGGCTGTGACCAGCTGATGGCAGGGTCTTCCTCCCTCCAAGGATGTGGTGGGTGCAGGGACCTTCACTCCCAGCAGCTCAGGAGAAGGCTCGTTTTCATTTCACAAAGATCATGTCTCTGCCTTGTAGCCTCGGAGCAAACCTGGGTGACCAAGCCCTGAGTTCCCACCACAACCTGAATGAGAAATTGCATGATTTTTTTTCCTGTGGCATGTCAATAACCGCAAGGATTTGGACTCCTTTGGGAGGGAGAAGGGCCCGGGTTCCTCGCACAGGGCTGTTTGAGCAAGGCTTCAGCCTGAGGCAGAGAGCAGGTGCTGTGCTGATCCCTCCCGTGCTTCACAGGGACCCAGCAAGCCAAGCATTTCCCTTGGGGTGCTCCATCGAGGGGAAGGCTGAGCCACAGGGACCAAAGCAAAGCACGTCCCAGCTGCCTCAGAGCTGCTCCTGGGGCTGGCACAGGGAAGAAGTGGCTCCTTCCCACTTGCCAGTGGCAAATGCATGAAGGGGAGTGTGTATTTAATCCCCCCCAGGCCACAGTTCATGGCTGGGTGCCTTCCAGTTGCTGTACGGTTGGCACCAGCTCTTGGCATCCAACCCCTTAGGGCTGAAGTCGCCCTGGTGGCTGTAAATGGGATGCTGCTGTGGGTCCATCCCTGCCCCTGCTCCCTCAGGATGGCTCTGGATGGAAGGTGGGCACTCCCAGACTGGCCACCCACCCCTGACCTGCTCCCAGCCCCACGGAGAGCCACCCACCATGGCTTGCTGAGGATGGACCAACATTATCCATGTCAGGACCGGAGGGAAAGGCTCTGTGCGAGGGCAGGGTCAGGTTGGATCTCAGGGAAAGGTCCTTCCCCCAGAGGGTGGTGGGCACTGCCCAGGCTCCCCAGGGCACTGGGCACGGCCCCAAGGCTGCCAGAGCTCCAGGAGGGTTTGGACAATGCTCTGAGGGACAGGGTGGGATTACTGGGGTGTCTGTGCAGGGCCAGGAGCTGGACTGGCTGGTCCTTTTGGGCCCCCATTGTGTGATTGTATGTTCTCCCCATGCACCTGTGGGAAGCAGAAGCCACTGGGCAGGTCTTGGAAAACCACATCCTGTCCTTTAGAGGCAGGACCTGTGATGCTTCCCCACCTCTCTCAGATTAAGCCCTTAAGCTGCTAAACCTTCTTTGAGCAAAACCTTCTCTAGTGGCTCTTCTAAAGCAAAGCTCAGGCTCCTGCCCAGGGGAGGCAGTTTTACAAATTCATATTAATGGATTCATTTTAGAATGCCTTGCTCATGTTTTTCCTCTCCTAATAAGTGGACTTTTGGGAATTCTATACCTTCTGCAGTAAAAGTGCGGTTAATTTTCTTCCATGGCTCTGCTGGTTTTCATTGGAACCTCCCACATGGGCTCTAACATCCCATATGTTGACTGTATATATAATTTCCTTTGCTGCTGGCTTACCTCGAGGTTGGGCTGTGGTCGAGTTTCAGTTGCCGGGAAGACTTTAAATCCAGATGAGATGTTTTTCCTAAAGGGAAAGATGTTTCTCCAAATTCAGCCACAACTGTTGGTCTTAAAGTAAGACTTAAGCAGGAGATGTTCTTTGGCATATTCTCTGTAGGACACCAGGTCATAGAATCACAGACTGGTTTGGGTTGGAAAGGACCTTGAAGCCCATCCATTCCCACCCCCTGCCATGGGCAGGGACCCCTTCCACTATCCCAGGTTGCTCCAAGCCCCATCCAACCTGGCCTTGGACACTTCCAGGGATGGGGCAGCCACAGCCTCTCTGGGCACCCTGTGCCAGATCACAGTGAGGGTTTTATTCCTGGCTTGAAAATGCCTAAATAGGAGCAGATCCCACACTCTAACAGACCAGTCTGTTACCTTTTTTTGAATGCTAATTAAGCAAAAGTGACCCAAAATTAAAAAAAGGAACAGAAATGCTGTGCCTCGCTGTTTATCCCAGGCACACTTGTTATAGGATGCAGTGCTTGGATGTCATATTTTCGGTTCTTGTGGTTTAATGATTTAGATTTTATGTTTTTCTTTCTTAAAATATGAGGTGGTCACATGGTTCTTGGTGGGCAGGGTGTGACTGTGCTCCAGAAGCACTAACTGGTGTCCCTGGTGTAGTTCTTGCTGCTCTCTGGGGGAGCTGGGCTGGTGAGAAATCAAGATTTATGGCAAGTCTGTTTAACATCCCCTGCAGCGGCAGAAGGTGTAGGAGGTGAATCAGAGAGGTTGCCATAGAATAAATCACCTTGGAAGAGACTTCAGGAGATGGTGGAGAAGGTCCATCCTGACCCAGGCCACTGAAGGGCCACCTGGAGATGGGTGGCTGTTTGCCTGGGGAAGCAGGAGTGACATTTCCAAAACTGTTCCTTTGTGTCAGGGCTCTTGGTCCTGATTTGTGCAGGCTGCTTTTGTTTAACTTGGTCTCAAGCCTTGGAAAGAAGTGTCTGGGCTTACATCAGAGGCTGCACAGGGAGCCAACTGATACTGGACCAGGCGAGGGTGACAGGGCTGACACGCTCCAGGAGGTCCCTGGGCATGGAGGGAGCTCCAAGCCTTGTCAGTGTGGGAGCTGCCACTCCTAACACAGCATTTCATTCTCACAAAGAAGGGAAGGAGGAGAGAAGGGACATCGAAAGCCAGAGGCTGATCCTCAGCTGGGCAGTTGCAGCTCTCCAAGGCATTCAAGTGATGCAGGAAGGAGAACCCCAGCCCCCTCTCCCCCTGCCCGGCCCCTTCCCAAAGAACCCAGGCAAGCATCCCTGGTGACCTTGACCTCTGAACTGACCCTCCCCTCCTCCCGAAACCTGAAGCATCTGGCAGGCACGTGCTGTGGGGCTGCTGGAGCTGCAGGGATGTTAAACAGGCTCTGCTGTGGCTCCCGTGCCCCGCTCGCCCTTTTGGGATGTGTTTGCCCCTGATGTGGTGGCTGGAGACTCTAAAAGTGACCCTCCGGCAAGAGGGGTGACCTGAGCGTCCCTCCTGCTTCCACACTGCTCAGGAGAAGTTTCCTCCAGGGAACGGGTTTGGTGGCTCTGTGGGAAGTTTGACCGTCACAGGTCAAGGAGTGATCTGGGATGACTCCACCCTGGGAAGAGAGGGCAGGATCTCCTCTTGGTTCCTGTGCACTCCTGGCTTCCAGCCAGGGAGCTCAATGGGAGCACTTTTTAGGGGCCAGTTGGAAGAGGAAACCATCTAGTTCTGGTTAATCCCTTCCTGATGCCTCCAGCAGCCGTGATGTCACGTGGGATGAGCTCCAGACTAACACAAGGGCACCCAGATGTCCCTGGCCATGGTGGGGTCCTCTCCTCCCAGTGCAAAGGGGAGGGGAAAAAAGGTTCCCCCTTTTCCATGGGTGGTTTTGGGGCTGTTTCATCCATCCAGAGCTCCATCAGGAGCTCCCTGAGATGTTTCCCATGGGCAGTGCTGGACAAGGGGCAGGTGGGCACCAAGGCAACCCTGCAGCAACATCATCGGTGATGCAGTGATGGTGCTTTGGGCAGGGGGAGGTTGGATCACGACCCCAGCAATTCCTGTCATCTGGGAGGGTCTCCTTGAGGCTGTTCCTCATCAGAACCTGTCTCTGGAGGTCTCCCTGAGGGTCTCCTTGAGGCTGTTCCTCATCAGAACCTGTCTCTAGAGGTCTCCCTGAGGGTCTCCCTGAGGCTGTTCCTCATCAGAACCTGTCTCTAGAGGTCTCCCTGAAGGTCTCCCTGAGGCTGTTCCTCATCAGAACCTGTCTCTGGAGATGTCCCTGTGGAGGAAGGAGATGTGTTTCTCTCCAGGAGGGTTCACTCCAGGTGTGGATTCCCCCATCTTGCATCTCTAGGGCCAAGCCATGAGTTGGTGCTGCTCTCAGAGGGCAGGTTTGGGGCTGGGCAGGAGTGAGCAGAGACCAGGACAGGCATTGCCATGGGTTGCCCAGACCAACCTGGTCTGAGAGTTCTGGGGAGATGGGAGGTTTCCTCAGGGCTGGGATGTGCTGGATGGACAATGCCATCCTCCTGAGCGTGGAGATGGGCTGGATGATTTTCTGAAGAGGATAATAAATTCCTGGCTTTAAAAGCAAAGGAAAAAAATAATGAAGTGTTAAAAGAATAAATAAAAATCACCTCTCTGAGCCTTTGCATTCTGCTTTTTGTTCTTGGACCATTAGCAGTCAGGTTTCCCAAGCTTTCTCTATAGCTGTGAGGCTCAGGAAGTTTAATTAAGGAGAGGTTTGGGCTGTTAATGAGTCCAGCAGCTGGAGCATTTAGTCTTTGTCTGCATCAGCAAGTGGTGAGTGCTACCAAAAGCAGATCTGCAAGGCAGCAGGTCCAAGACCCGTGTCCACTCTGTATGGGCTCTGTGGTTTTTACCCTGGAATGGTCTTGGCTTTTCAGTCCACGGGATACTGTCCATGTTGGAGAACACTCAGTGTCCTCCAGAGCACTTCTTTGGGCTTGTCCTCACCACAGAGATGTCTGTTTGGGCAACCCAGGACTGCTGTGCAGGGTAAGAACTGCACAGTGAGTGGGCATGGCTGGGATGTTCACTCTGGAATGACTTCCTAATCCTAAATAAAATAAATTGTGTGGGAGTTTTTTAATTATTTTTTTTATTTGCTCTGGTTTTTTTCCCTCTTCAGAAACAGTCTGCAGGAGTGTGTTGTGAACATGGCTGTGCTGTAGCTCCACGGGGTTTGGACTAAGTTGGCCCAAGGGAGCCTTTTTTCATGATTTGGGTTGAAAGGGACCTTAAAAGACCATCCAGTGCCACCCCCTGCCGTGGGCAGGGACCCCTTCCACCAGCCCACGTTGCTCCAAGCCCTGTCCAACCTGGCCTTGGACACTTCCAGGGATCATGGGGCAGCCACAGCTGCTCTGCCCAACCTGTGCCAGGGCCTGCCCACCCTACCAGGGAAGGATTTCTTCCCAATATGCCATCTATCCCTGTCCTCTGGCAGTGGGAAGCCATTCCCCTTGTGCTGTCCCTCCATCCCTTGTCCCAAGTTCCTCTCCAGCTCTCCCAGAGCCCCTTTAGGCACTGGAAAGGATTTTAAGGTCTCCCTGGACCCTTCTCCAGGTGAACACCCCCAGTTCTTCCAGCTGGTCTCCAGAGAGGTTCTCCAGCCCTTGGACCATCTCAGTGGCCTCCTCTGGACTTGCTCCAGCAGCTCCATGTCCTTCCTGTTCTGGGGACCCCAGAGCTGGACCCCAATAGTAGATGGGGTCTTGTGAGAGCAGAGCAGAGGGGGACAGTCACCTCCCACCTCCCCTGACCTGCTGCCCACGCCGCTTGTGATATTTTAATTTCCTTATCTTTTTATCCTTCTCCTCTGAAGGAGCTGGGACATGTTGAGCTCCTCCCTGCACATTTGTGGCTTCCAAGAGGTGCAGGGGCTGGCAAAGCTGATTTTCAAGCTACTGCTCATAATCTGCATGAACGTTTGCTCCTGACTTGGGAATGTTAAATGACAGAGCAGCTGCTGGCCCTGGGCTCCCTCCTACCTGTGACAGGGAAACAGGGAGTGGTGACAAACGTGCTCTGGCTTGTAGATAGATGAGCTTTGGGCCTGGGGAGTGTGATGCCTTAAAAATCTGTAGTATATAATCTTTAGTATAGCATGTTAGTACCTTTAGCTTGCCAAGTACCTTTGTACAAGAGTTCTAAAAATGCTGCTTAATGTTGTTTGTCAAGAACTTTGACGGACAAGGGATTTTAACACGGTGAAGAGCTCCTTATCTGTAGAAGTGTCCTGAGAAAGAGACATAACAGAGCCACGACACTTGGTGTAAGTAGTCAGAAGCTACTCAGATGCCTTGAAACTGCAAGAGGGTGAGAGGAGATGAGTGAGGAAGACAAAGAAGATGATGAAGGGGTGGTCTTTTTAGGACCACCGACTGGAATTTGGGAGGTGTGTCGGGGTGGGGCTGAGGTGGCCCTGTGGGTGCGATGGTTTGGGAAGTGGGTGTAAGAGATGTCAATATTATAATATAAAACTATAGCAGCTCCGCAGCTTGGGCTGTGTGCTTTGGAAAGGATTCCTACGCTCCCAGAATGCTGTAAATAAAGAATGCTTTGCTTTCTTGTACTCAAAAAGGGGTTTTAGAGGGTTCTTTCCAGACTTCTAAGGCATCAAGTGCATGTGCAGTGCACACAGAGCTGCCTGAGCAGTGGGATAACTCCTTCCCCCAATCCTGGCTCCAGCAGCACCATCCAAGCCCTGGGGTGCCCCTTCCCTGGGCGCAGCATCCCTTGGGCTCTCTGCACCCAGCGAGGTGTGAGAATGTGAACCCCTCTCCTTTAAATTGGGTATCAGGGAAAATTTCCTCATGGAAGGATTGTCAAAACCGGGGCAGTGGTGGAGTCCCCATCCCTGAAGGGGTTTAAAAGCCGGGTAGATGTGGCACTTGGGGACATGGTTTAGTGGTGGCCCTGGTAATGCTGAGGGAACAGTTGGACTTGAGTTTAGAGGACTTTTCCAACCTAAACAATTCCACGGTTCTGTGTTTACTGCTGCTTTACCCCCCTGCCCTTGTAGGAGAGCTGAGCCAAGAAGAACGGGATGGGCATCTCTGTTTCCTGCAGCACAAAGGGATGCACGTCACTGTCACTGTGACCGGATAGAGGAGTAGATTTTTCTGCTTAACTCAAACCTAAAAGTGGGTTAAATGTGTGCGAGAGAAGTTGCCTCTTTTTTTGGAAACCTGTAGCATCAACAGCTGCCCCATCAAAGGCAGCCCTGGAGCTGCTGGCTCAAAGCACAGCGCTCAGGGGATCACTGACACCTTCGGGTGATGGTTTGTGGTGTGTTTAAAGCGATGCCCTGAATTCCTTGTTGTCGCAGCTCCTCAGTTGGGCAGAGCAAAGCCTCATCTGTAGCCCCTCAAGGGCCCCCACGCCCCAGCTGGGGTGTCTCTTTAGCGTGATTGAGGGTTTGCTGCTGGACATCATCTCGTGGGGCTCCCTAGACCTCGATCAGGACAGGCAGTCCTCTCTCCTTCCCTCTGGTTTTTATTGTCGTAAAGTTAGAGGTGGGTCAAAGAAACGACATCGTCTTGTTCCGAAAACAGGACAGGAACAGGAACTTTGTTGTATCAGAAACTGTGATTCTTGTAGACCTGAGTCTGGACACATGTCCAAGGACCATTGGTTTCTCTATACATAAATAATTCCTAATTGGACATACAAACCACACATGTCAGTGAACATCACTCATCACTTTAGAGACCGGAGTTCTGTTCCAGGTGTTACAGCTTTTCCTTCCGTGCACATCACCCTGACGTGTGCAGAAGGTTCCTGGCATAGTCCAGCTATTCCACAGAGACTCCAGGCCAGCTGAAGTCTACCCACACAGTTTCTCTAGAAAAGTAACTGCTTCCTGCTCCTTCATGGTAGGACAAGAGGAAACAGCCTCAAGTTTCTCCGGGGGAGGTTCAGGTTGGATATCAGGAAAGATTTCTTCACTGGAGGGTTGGTCAGGCATCGATACTGCCCAGGGAGGGGTTTAAAAGCCCTGTGGATGTGGCACTTGGAGACATGGGTTAGAGGTGGCCCTGGCAGTGCTGGGGGAATGGTTGGACTTGATGATCTTGGAAGTGTTTTCCAAGCTAAATGTTTCCATGATTCTCCAGAAGGGATTGGCATCCACTGAGCTGCCCAGCACTGGCCAATCCCTTCTCCAGTGACATCCCAGCTCTCGTAGGCACCAACTGCATCACACCGTGCAGCTGTGGGTGAATATTCTGTCTCAGAGCACCTCAAGGCAGTGATGACACGAGGTTTGGGCAGGCTCTTGAAATGCAGGAATCAAATATTTTAGGGGGGAGAGGTATTTGCCTCTCACTGTCCCACACCTCAAGGCAGCGTCCCAGTCCCTGGGCTGTGGTGGGGAGGGAACGGCTCCATGACTTTGCTGGTCTGGGATTTGACCCTATGGTTTTCAGATTTTATAGTAAATTAATATAATATTTTATAGTGAATTAATATAATCACGTATTTAGGGCTGAGCTTATTCCTTAGAGTGTTTATTTTGCTGGAGGTGCAGCAGTTCAAGCCAATCCCATTTTTTACATTATTGGTTTATGTTTGCTTCACTTCCAAAGCAGGGGAGAAAAAAAAAAAAAAGAAAAAAAAGGAAAAAAAGGCAGGAAAATCACTTCTTCATGTAGTCCTGCTGCTCCTGGAGCACTGGAGCGTGCTGCAAAGGCTGGGAACGCCACTCCAGCCCAGCGGGAGAGGCTGTGCAGCAATCCCTGGGACATTTAATCTGATGACTGGAAAACAAACTCGGCCCGGTTGGTTTGGAGGAGCCCTGTGAGAGCCGTGCAGTCAGCGTGCTGCTGGGGAATAAATCCAGCAGGAATTGCTGGAGTTAGACGGGAAAATAACGTTCTGAGCCCTCGGGACACGCAGGTGTGGGGAGAGGGAGCGGCCGCCCCGCAGAGGCTGCAGCACGCCAGCCTCAGACAGTGCTGTGGCTTTGGAGGGTTGCTCCTTGATCGGGATATTCTTTGGTGAGCCTCGAGATGCTGAGCTGTGCCTTAGCAGGGGCTTGTCCGTGTCTTCGGAGCTCACAGGTGGGATGCGCGGAAGGTTTTTGGAGATTTAGAGCTGGATTCTTCAATCCTCTGCTCCTCTGGGGCCGTGCTTGCTGCCAAGGCGCTGTTGGGGGATGCTTTGGCTGCTCCTGCCTGTGCTGCTCATCTGCTCTGGGAGAGCTTGGCACCTGCCTGGGAAAAAAAAGGGGTGCAGGAAACAGGGGGGTGCCTTTTCCAGGTGAGATGTGGATGCTGGACATTGACACCCACCCTCCCTGGCACGGGGGTTTGCTGCTCCCACAGGGATGCTCTGCAGGTGCCTGGGGGTGTCCTCCACTCCAGCTGCTCCACGCAGTGCCTGGACAGATGTGACAGTGTCATGGAATCAACCAGGTTGGAAAAGACCTCCAAGATCATCAAGTCTAACCCGTGATCCAACATCACTGTGATTACTCAGGGGGTCCCTCCCTATCTCTGCTCTGTGTGAGCAGTGACAGCACCCAGGGAATGGCCTGGAGTTGTGTCAGGGCAGGGTCAGGTTGAATCTCAGGACAAGGTCCTTCCCCCAGAGGGTGGTGGGCACTGCCCAGACTCCCCAGGGCACTGGGCACGGCCCCAAAGCTGCCAGAGCTCCGGGAGGGTTTGGACACCCTGTCTGGGACAGGGTGGGATTGTTGGGGTGTCTGTGCAGGGCCAGGAGTTGGATCCACGATCTTTGTGATCCTTCCAGCTCAGGATATTTTATATTTCTGTACCTTCCTCACCCTGCTCCCAGTTTTCTGTCAGACTCTGGTCCATACTGGCCAAGACCTTGACCTCCACTGCTGCCAGGGATGGGCATCTCAGCAGCCTGCAAAGCCCAGAGACTTTGGAGGATCCCACCCAGGATCCCTGGAAAACCCCCCTGCCCTGTGATTTGTTGTGTCTCTTTTTTACTGGCAGTGAAAGGCAAAGCCAGGTGGCAAGGATTGTTTTACACAAGCTGGGAATGTTTTAATGTCTTGGAAAGAGAAACCTTGAAACCTTCCACCAGAAGGATTTCTCCCGCCATGACACTGGATCCTGGATATGGCTTTAAAAAAATCATTCTTGGCTCTTCTGGAGGACGATGTGATATATTGTTTTAGTTTAGGAAATCCTTCCCTTTCAGCCTGGATGGTTAGCTCATGGATCTTGCTTTTCTTCTTTTAGTCATTACCCAGTGGTGGGATGCAGTGCTCACTTCAGGGAACCTGGAGAGGTGCCAGGGTGGGTTCAAAGTGATGCTCTGGAGTCCTTAAAGGTTGTAATTCAGGTGGTCCTCCTCACCTTGTGCTGGTGTTGGTTGGTTTGCAAGTGAGGTGGGATTGAGATGCGGCAAAACATTGTCTGCAGAGGTTCTCAGAGGTGGTGCTGAGGCTCCGAAACACGAAATGTGGCTTGGAAGACTCTGCTTGGGGATGTTCCTCGGGTTGGCTGCTTGCAGGAAAGGAACAGTGACGTTTGGGGAAAGGTGGAATATGAAGTTGAGGGTGGGTGGACTCAGGAATCTGCTCTGATGGTCCTCGGAGGACTTGGCAGAGCCTGAGGCTGGTCTGTGGCTTGAAAGGTACCTCTTGGTGACTTGGTGTGGATGGAGGAGGGCTCGTGAGTCTGGATCTGATCAGGTAAATCATTTCAAATCAGGAAGTGGGAGTGAAATTCAAACCTGTGAAAACAGTTGGGTTTCCTGGGGTTGCCTAAAAAGAGCTTTTTTACTGTGGTGGAGGGGAAATGTCCTGTAGTCTCAGGGGTTTCAAAATAAAACTGAATTTTCAACCAACTGTCTGCGTTCAGTTAATTGAAGTTAACTTGCACTGAATAAAAGAAAACAAGAAAGAGGGAACTCACCCACAGGCAAAGGTGACACCTTTTCTTTCTGGGTTGATGACTCATTTTCCTTTTTTTTACTCAAATATCAGGAAAGTTTTCTGTTTAGCACCAACTTCTTTCCGACGATTCCCTTTGACCCTGAGAGCTCCCCCACCTCCCAAACCCTGCGTTTTCTCAGTCAGGTCTGCACAGAGAGGTGCTGCATCACTGACAAGTGTGTTTTCCCTCACTCGAAGGCTGAGGGAGGAATGAAGAACACCTTTTTTTTTTTTTTTTTCCCTTTTTGCAAGGCAGGGACGTCCCTGCTTGTTAAACCAAGGCTGGGCAGCTCCGTGTCTGGGGCTCTCCCAAAGCCCCCAGTTCCCTGTGCAGCGTGTCTGACCTCGGCCCTTCTCAGCTCCGCTTGTGATGAGTAATAAAGGCTTGAAAATTGGGTGGGAAAAGAGAGATATTTCCTCCGGGTTCTTCTGCCTGGGAAACTCTGGGAAATTCTCTGCATTGGTTAAGGAATGGAGGGAAAGGAAAGGTTGATTTGATCTCAGAAGTGATTGCTGGTGGGTTGGATGCTCCAGTGCAGCCTTAGAAGATGCAGGAGTGGGCATGACCCAGGCTTTGGATAGGAGGATTTTCAAGGAGTGGAAGAGGATTTTGAACCCCTGAGAGGAAACAGGGGCGGGGATGTCCACATCCAGCAGTGGGCTTTTGAACATGGTAGAGTTTGACCCATTCCCACATGCTGAGCGTGTCCTCCTTGGATCCTCATCCATAAATAAAATTGCTGGTGGCTTCTTCAGCCCCAGTGGGACATCCATGCCCATCCTCATCCAAGATTTCCACCTGTGAAGCCCCCTCAGCCCAAGATCTGGCCATGGTGAGCTGGGGCTGGTCCTTGGGACATGAGGGAGCTGTGGGGGATGAACATCTGCTGAGGGAGCTCTGAGAGGCTCAGCCTATCCTGGGCAGTGGGAATGTGGTGCCTCCAGCACAGTCTGGGGTTTGGCAACTTCTCCCCACATGAAAAAAAACCCTATTTATTCACCCAGAGCCTTCTGGGCTTTATGGGCTCAACTTGATGCGGTAAAATGAGGTTTTACAAGAAGAGGAGATGTTTTGGTTGGGGGCTTCAGGGTCCCTGGCCCTGCTGGTGGCCCCCACCCCTGGGAAAGCAGCAGCTCCTGGAGCAGCTTCTCGTGGAACTTGAGGGCTCACAGGCACCCAAGGATAATTTGGGGGTAAAAATACCAGTGGAGGGGGAGAGGTGGGAGGCGAGGAGCTCTGCAGAACGAACTCGGAGGAGCACTTGGGAGTTGAGTAAAGGTTGAAACCGCAACAACTCAACAGTTTGGGCAGAAAATTGGCAGCTGCGAGCGTGGAATGAATCACAAATGCGCACATGTTTCGCCTGAGGTGAAAATCCGAGTGCTTTTTGGCTGTGAAGTGTCAGCTTGTTAGTCTGAGGAACACTCGTTTTTTAATTTTTTTGCTTGATTCCTGTGAGCTGTGTCGAAGGGAGCACCAGGGGAAGGTCGGGGCTGGTGCTCCTGCCCCAGGCTCTGCTGCTGCAGGCACACGAGGCTCTCGTGCTTCCCCCTGCCTCTCATCCTGCTCATCCCCCGGGGCAGATGATGCCTGGTCGCCAGATAGAACATCCAGAGACTTTGACCCCGATCAAATGAATTTTAACGCCGGGGCAGAGCCTGAGAAGTGACCCTTGGAACGGCAGCTCTGAGAGCAAAGGAAGCAGAACAAGATCCCTGCAAGGCTCTGGGAGCTTCGCTTTCCTGTTTTCCTCTAATGGACTTCAGTGGTACCGACTGTTTTTTGGGCATTAATGATACCTGAGTGACAGGAGCTGCTCAGGGCACTTGTAGGTGCAGTGGCAAAGCTCAGCTTGGGCAGGTCCAACGTTCCCAGCCCAGGACAGACATGGGCTCATGGGAGCAGCTCTGTCTGCCCCCTCTCCCTCCGACCAGGACCTTGTTGCTGCAGAGAATGTTGGTACAGGGAATGCCATCATCTCCAGGGGGGTTAATTGCAGCATGAAGTGGCTCTATTTTAGCCAAAGTCAAGCCCGTGCTGACCCGCAGCCATTCTTGGAGGGGACAATTTGCCTCGTTGGCTCAGGGAAGAGTCTCCCTGAGTCAGGATGGGTCGGACAGAGGTGAGACCCCCGTGCAACAGGGATGCTCCTGCCATAGCCCCCATGCTCTTGAGAAAAGCAGGCAGGAGTGTCCTGTCCCTGCCAGCGCCTCCAGCCTGCCACAGGCTCCCGTGAAGCATTCCCAGTCCCATCCCTGGCAGGCAGGAGGCTGGAGGAGCCTGGCAGCAGCAGACCGTGCTGCCTGGGAGCCCAGACGTGGCTGGGCACTGGCTCTGTGCCCGCTGTGCTTGGCACAGCACGGGGAGCACGTCCAGCCCTGTGTGCCCTGCGTGTCCCCTGCCTTTTGCCCTCGGCTCTCTTCCCCCAGTGCCAGCACTGCTGTTCATCCAGCTCTGGGGGTGCAGCTCTCGTGTTTGCCCCCTGTTTTTGGGACCACCAGTTACTCCAGAGTGATGTTTTCCAGGTTGTTCTCTGCAGGCTGGTGTGCTGGAAATGCAGCTCTCAAAGTGAAAGCTGCTGCTGCTGAGCATCCTGTCCCCGGGGGGGTTTCTGCCATCACAAACACTGGGGTCCCACTCACTGACAGAGCTGGGACCTCAAATCTCTTCACGAGCTCCCATGAAGTTAAACCCCGTGTTAAATCCCTGCGGTTTGCTTCTCCAGCCCCTTGTCACCCCTGAATGTGAATTTGGACGAGTCCTGAGGGATCTGAGTGTGAATTTGGCAGCTCTGTGCGTGGGTATGTGTGTGATGGGGCTGGAGGGCACGAGGCCAAGGGCACAGTAAATTCTGGGTGGGATTTTTGCCCGTGTTCCAGCCTCTCCTGGATGTGAGAACATGGTGTTTCCTCGGGCAGCGAGGTGGGGGTGACCCGAGCCAGACCTTTGCAGTGTATTCTGTGATTTCTGCCTGGGTGAAGTCATTGGCTCTTATCAAGCTTGGAAAATGAAGCTGTCTGACTCCCTCGCCTTCCCCTGGGCAATTTGTCTTCTGGGCCACTGCAGCGAGGTTGATTTTTAAAACATGTTTGTCATGAACACACTGAGACCCAGCAGAGAGACTGGGTTGTGATTGCCAGGGCTGGATGGCAGGGCAGGCAGAGCTCTGAGCACAGGAAAGGTGGAAGCTTTGGGATGATGCTCTCTGGGTATCTCTGGAGGTTTCCCTGAACCTCTCAGCTCTGCTGAGGACTCCTGCCCTGCCAGTCAGGTCTGCTGGCAACAGAGTCTGAGAGGGAAAATCAGCCAGGTTAGGGAAAACACACCCTGGTTTTGTGCATGCAATGAATAAAATAGCAACCAGTTTAGAATCACAGAATCATTAAGGTTGGAAAAGACCTCCAAGATCATTGAGCCCACCCTGTGCCTGATGCCCACCCTTGTGCCCGATGCCCACCTTGTCGACCAGCCCAGAGCACTGTGTGCCATGGTCACCTCCAGGGATGGGGACTCCACCACCTCCCTGGGCAGCCCCTTCCAATGCCTGACCACTCTTTCCATGAAGAAATTCCTCCTGATGTCCCCCCTGCCCCTGCCCTGGCCCAGCCTGAGGCCGTTCCCTCTCCTCCTGTCCCTGTTCCCTGGAGCAGATCTCGACCCTGCCCGGGTCCTCCCTCCTGTCAGGGAGTTGCAGAGAGTGAGAAGGTCCCCCCTGAGCCTCCTTTTCTCCAGGCTAAATTTGTCCCGCTCTGCTCTGCCATGGACAGCCTCACCTGCAATATTGGGGCAGTTTTGGGCTGACATAGGAAAGATATCGAGCCATTAGAGAGTGTCCAAAGGAGGCAACAGAGATGGGGAAGGGCCTGGAGGGGCAGCGTGTGAGGACACTGAGGGCACTTGGGGTGTTCAGCTGGAGAAGAGGACACTGAGGGGACACCTCAGTGCAGGTCCAACTTCATCAGGAGGGGCAGGTATTGCGAGGGAAACTCATGGACACCACGAACTGACCAATGGGATCAAGGTAATGCCGTTTATTGTTGTGAAAACACCCCTTAAATAACCCAGATAGCACACACACTGCAAACCACCCTGTGACTGGTTAACACGAATAACACACAACTCTATTGGTGTAAAATAAAGTCCTTGTGACTTCTCTCTGTGGCCGATGTTTTTCAGTTCTTCTGCCGCAGTTTCTGTAAGTTTACATTCTTGTCCCTGTTGATCTCCACAGAGGCTTCTTCAAAGTAGCTTTTCCCTGCAGTCTTAAAGGCCTTGCAGCATGACTGCATCTAAAGCACTGAGGTCACTCATATGTCCATTTTCTGCAAGAAATTTCCCAACAGGCAGGCACTGATCTCTGCTCTGGGGGGATCAGGGACAGCACCCAGGGAATGGCTGGAGCTGTGCCAGGGCAGGGTCAGGTGTGATCTCAGCACAAGGTCCTTCCCCCAGAGGGTGGTGGGCACTGCCCAGGCTCCCCAGGGCAGTGGGCACGGCCCCAAGGCTGCCAGAGCTCCAGGAGGGTTTGGATGATCCTCTGGGGCACAGGGGGTGACTCTTGGGGATGGTCCTGGGCAGGGCTGAGGGTTGGACTGGCTGATCCTTGTGTGTCCCTCCCAGCTCAGCACATTCTGTGGTTATCTGTGGGTCTGTGTGTGCACAGCTGGGCACACACATGCCCTGCTGCCCCCTGCATGGTGGGGCTGCTCGTGGGCACAGGCTGAGGCTCCTGTCCCCACCAGACTGTCCCCTGTCCCCTCCAGCTGTGACCAGCCCCAGAGCGGAGCTGCACTTGCAGGTGCCCACATCTGACCCACAGGGGCAGCTCCAGAGCACGATGTCCCCTGGGACTGGAGGCACAAAGGACCTTTCTCTGCTCCCCTGCTGCTGCTTTCCTGCAGCTTTTGGGAGACTTTGATTATAACTTGGCAACGAGGAGGCGCAGAGATCCCGAGCCAGTGCATGCTCGTTGTGGGGGTGACAGATGCCTGCTGGCACACGATCTGACCCTCTCTGGTTGCCTTTCAGCCCTGGCTAACATCTGGGTGGATCAGCTCCCAGCTGCCTTGCCTTGCATGTCGCCAGGGATATCAGGTTTAAGCCTCGGTTTTCCAGCCTCATTCCATGTACAGTTTAAAATTGTTGTCAGACTAAGCCAAATGAATTCATCAGCAGTGGAAGGAGCAGGAGCAGGGGAGTTTGGAGGAAGGGTTTGGTTTTGAGGTGCACCAGGTCTGTATTTGCTGAAATGAGAGGAATTCCCAGGATGGGTGCCCTGGACGTATTTATTTTGATTTTCTCAGGCTGTAATCTCTCCCAGATGTGTCTGTCTGCAGCAGCAGATAATACTAACCCCACTGTTTCCCTTCTTACTCTAGACACTTTCAACATTGTCGAAATAATAGCTCAGACTGAGCCTCTGCCAGACTTTAAAATAACTTCTTTGAGACAATGGGAGGTTAAACTGGAGAAACACTTATGAAGAACAACTTGGAATGGAGAAGAAGGGGACCAAGGTATCCCAAAAGTAGTTATTCCCTATCAAACTGTAGCTTCATTCCAGAACCCTGAAACTGCATTTCCTTTTGTAAGAAATCTTTCAACCTCACTCACCTCTATTTTTTCAGTTTTGTAGCTTCTGGCCTTTGTTTTGCTGAACCTCCTGCCTTTTGATGAAGACAGGGGAGTTAGGAGGTAAATCAAACCCTTCCAACTCCTTCCCTTCTCATGATGGGCCAGCGTAGCTACAGCTCCTTGTTCTGCTCCTCAACATGCTCATGGGGTTTTACAAACACATCCCATCCTGCCTTGGAAGGAGTTTAAGACTCTACAAAACACTATGAAGGTTCAAAAGGGAGGGAGTGAAAGCTCTGTGTGCCCAGGGATCTCTTGGGAAGCCCAGCCAGCTGAGCAGGAATGTCCTCCAAGGCTCCCCAGGACCGGAGAGACTTGAGGTCAAGTCCCTGTGAATATGGATGCTGCCTTTGGATCAGCAAATCCCGGAGCTGCAGGGAGGAAACAGCAGGAAAGACTCCCTCTGGTCCTGCCCTTTTCCACTCCTCTCCTGTTGGATCCAGGGACAGGGGCTGGAGGGACCTCCTTGTGGTCCTGACCTTCAAGTCTGTCAAATCCAGACAATCCTTGGGAGTTTTGGGGGAGGAGTTGTGCACACCAACAGGAATGTGCTCTCCAGGATGGGAGGAAATGGCCTCAAACTATGTCAGGTTGGACATCAGGAGGAATTCCTTCATGGAAAACATTGTTAAACATTGGAGTGGGCTGCCCAGGGAGGTTTGGAGTCCCCATCCCTGGAGGTGTCCAAAGAATGTCTGGACATGGCACTCAGTGCTCTGGGCTGGGGGACAAGGTGGGCATCGGGCACAGGGTGGGCTCGATGATCTTGGGTGGTCTTCCAACCTCAGCGATCCCGTGATCAGCACAAGAGGATGTGAAAAATCAGAGATACAAACCCCAGCTGTGCCACGGGCCATCCATCCCACCCAGAGGAGCTTTTCGGGATCATCCCTTCATGGCTTTAGTGTGTGTTTATATGTGTGTCTTCCAGCCCTATAAAACAAAACCACAGAGGGAGAGGCTCTTGGAAAGCTGGTGTTGGAAACAAGCCCCTGGAGTGTGATAGTTTGTAGAATTTGCTATTAATTTACTTTGACAATGGAGCCATAAAGAGAAGTTTATTTGCTAGTGACAGCAAGGGCCAATGTTTATGGGACTTGTCCCCACTCTGTGTCACACGAATTTTTTTACTGGCGTGTTTTTTAGTTGTGTTTAAATGAATCCCACCGATCTCGCTGGACAGACATTGTAGACCAATCCAAATCTGGCTCGTGCTGATTCACTGTAACTCGGTAATTAATTGCTGCAAGACTGACTTGAACAGATTGAAGAGTGACTGTTGTGGGGATTTGCACAGGTTTAAATGAAACCCATTTAAAAACACCCCTCCAGCTAAACCCATTAAGCCCTGAATATAGATAAAACAACAGCTCCACGGTGTTTGGCTTGAGCAAATGAAGGTTTGAGCTCAGCCCAAAAGCATTTGCTGTCAGTGGTCCAGGAGGGGACAGGAGATGAATGCACAGAGCAGAGGAAAAAGGGGTTAGGGGGAAATATGTGGAGAAGAGGGGATAGAACAGGCACCGAGGTGTATGTGTGGCCTGGGGGTGACACGGAGCCCCCCAGAGCACTTCCCCAGGGATCAGGAGCTCTGGGTGGAGGTTAACTCTCTTGGTTGCTCAGGAAGGAGATGGCTGAGGAGCTCTGAGGGATCTGTGGGGTTGGACTGGATGACCTTTAAAGGCTCTTTCCAACCTGAACTATTTGATAATTCTATGATCTCTCAGTACATGTCTTGGGCAGGTTAGAAATGACTTCTTGGCTGGTTTCTTATTAAAAAAGCCCCAAACCCAAAGCAAGTGAAGCTCCGAACCCCACAGAGCAGCTCACCCTTGTGAGCTTCCATCCCAGCCCTCCCCAGTGCCTCCTCCAAAAGGGTCTTTGGACTCTCCTTTCTCAGCTTTCAGGACATTGATTTGCTCCACTTTTGCAAACCCTTTCTGTGTCCTCAGTCAACATTCCCTCCCAATCACTCTCTCTGTTAACGGGATGAGATTTTCACTCCGTCTCACCACTCGGGCAGTTGGGATTTGCAGAGGAGACCTGATGAGGATGGAGGAGCCGAAGGCTGAGCTGCCCCTCCACCAATCCTGTGGCCACTCTGATTTCATCACCCCCGTTGTGCTTTAGCAGCTCTTCAACTCTTTGCTTTCCTGCTCCCATTTTTCTCTTCCCAAACACTCCTGCCACTTGCCCTGTTTTCCTCGTAGCCAGCATATCCTTACCCGGGGTCATCCCTGCCTTCCAGCAGCCCTTCCTCCTGCCCAGGCTTTGTCCCCCAAAGTCCCAAGTCCCATCCCAGCCTGCAGAGCCCCCCGTGCTGGGCTGGCACAAAGGAGCAGCAGCACAACTGCAGATCTGCCTAATGAGCTCCAGAAGAACCTGTGCTCCCTTGGGTTTTTTTTTTCCTGTCAAAACAGTTGTGTCCTTCTAAGGCCTTTCTTCTGAAAAAGGTTTCGCTTCCCTGGAGTTTTGTGTCCTCTCCGTGGGTGGGTGGTTGCATTCACTCTCCAAACTAATAGGTACAACATCCTCTGTGAGAAATGTGCTTTTTCTTCCTGCTTTGGCTCTGTCCCCTTCCACTTGCTGGGTCAAAACCAAATTATCTCTGCTCTCCGGAGCAGGGAGGCGAAGGTGGAAATCCTGTTGCATAACCATCAGTGCGAGCTCGGCTTCTGCTTAAACCTCACCTCGTGTGGCTTCTGGAGGTGCCCTGAAAAAGGAATTGTTAGGTAAGAAGGGAAATAGGAACAGCAGGAAACAAGCGTGGCACAGGAGGGGACACGGGTGGCTGCCGTGGGCGTTGTGGTTGTTGTGGGACAGAAGGAGAATCAGGAAGAGCTGCTGGAGGGTTGATGTCCTGAAAACACGACACAGTGTCGAGGTGTCCTTGACCTCGTGCAGAGTCATCACGCAAGTCCAAACAAACGTGATATTGCCATCCTGGGGGCCCTTGGTCCAGAGAAGGTCAGGCACAACCTCCAAGCCTGAAAACATCTTCTAAAGGGCAAAGGGTGGTGGAATAGGAGACGTCAGGAGGGGAGTGAAGGAGCATCAGTGTGTTGGGAGGGCTGTCTTGTTTTCAGTGCTTTGCCTGTGCAAATGTGGTGGTGTCACTGGTGGGACGTGCCAGGAAACCCTTATCCCAGGATAAAGCCCTCTTTTTCCATCCCTTAATGCAGAGAGGCTTCCTGATTAAGTTCCAGCTGTGATGTACAAGCCTCTCTTAATTCAGAGCTTGAAGAGCACAGCTTGTGATCCCGAACAGACTCCTGGCAGGACATTTGCATAAGGCACTCGGAAATTAGAGGGAGGAAAGACCCGTTAGGTCATCTGCTCCATTCCCCAGGCAGCAAACACCAGGGCTGTCCTCCGGGGTTGTCCCCAGGGCTTGTCCAGCCCTGTTATTTGAGGTCTTAACCAGCGGTGCCATATCCAGGGGAAGTGACTCAGCCTGACAGACCCTGTTATGAGCCATCGCAGGGCTCCAATTAGGTTTTCTGTTGCTTAATATCGTTCCCTTTTCCCTCATTTCCCTCCTTTGGGGAGGATGCAAAGCTGAGCATGAGCTTCACATGTGTGACCAAGCCAGAGGAAAGCCACTTTTCTGTGTCTGCAACCTGTGGTGCCGCCACAAGGAACCCAGGAATGGGATGGAATGGGATGGAATGGGATGGAATGGGATGGGGGAGGAGCACAACTAAGCCATCTCTGATCCCTGGGGGCACCCTGACCAGCCTCACCAGGGACCCCCACCCAGACCCTCATCCGAGGAGCCCCATTTAAGCTCAGCCTTCTCCTGAGCTGTGGTGTGCAGAGTCTTTGCCTCTGGCTGTGCCTCCTGGATGGCCCCTGGACCTGTGCTGGATGTAGCTTATCTCCTGGTCCAGCCCCTGGTACTTCTGTCCTTTGTCCCATCTCTGTCTCTTGGATGGACCATTGATAACAGAAGGATGTATCTTCTTTTGCTGAGCATTGCAAGGCTCTGCTGGTTTTATCCCCTAGTCCAAGTTTAGGATTGCTGGGGCACCTTCACTAAAGCCCGAGGTCAGCCTGGCTCTTTCTCTTGATGTGGTTTTTCTGACCCAACACCAGGGACCACAACAGGTTTTTGAGGGGTGATTCCACAGCTCCAGGTTGTATCTCTAGCAGCTTTCCAGAGGTGTCCCCCTTGGCACTGGCTGCTGTGCTCCCCAGCCTTGGAAGCACTTCTCCCAGAACATCCTTGGCAGCCTGATGACTGTGGGTGAGCTTCATCTTGGAGTGCCATGTCCTTGGCTCTGGCTCCACTGCCCAGTGCTCGTCCTTGCTGAGGCTGGCCAGGCACAAGATTCCCTGGCACTGGGCTGCCTGGGAAGATTCCTGGGCTGCTTTTAGGAGCAAATTGAATTTGGCTGCTGCTGTTGAACTCCAGAAATCTTCCCAGTCTAGAAATAGCCATTCTGCAGGCTTGTAGTCTGAGCTTGGACAGCAAAGGTGTTGGTTTGGCACGTTGGATGTGCTTTGTGGGCAGTTGGATGGACAAGAGAGAGCCAAGGCAGACCCAGCTGGTTTGTGGCCCCCTTCCTTGAGGGTCTGGGACAGCATTGCTTCCAGGATGGAGTGGGAGTGTGCTGGTGGTTCAGGTTGCTCAGCAGTGGTGGAAAGAGTGTTCGAGAGTGGAGCTGCTCACTGGTGGCCACTGGAAGGAGATGGGGAAGCCTGGGTGAGGAAAGGGACCCGAATGCTAGGAAAGCTGAAAACTCATGAGAAAGTGTGATATTTGTAAGGGAAACATGGAATGACAATATCAGATGTGTGGTCTGTCCTTTACCTGCACTCACAGCACCCTCAGTACCCACCTGCCTGGGATTAATCTGCTCCCAGGAAGGCTGTGACCCCCCTCTCTGGTAACTGGTGACTCAGACCCTGCACTGAGTAATCCACAGGTAATCCTGTCCTTGAGAAGCAGCATGTCTGCTCCCAGAGGTTAAGGCAAAGAGAGAAAATAAACCTGCTTTGAAATTTAAACCAAATCTGTGATGTTCTTGTAATAACCAGAAATTCAGCTGTGACAGGATGGAGGGTCAGCCCTTGGTTAGTCCTGGGCAGAAGCTGCAAGCAAAAGCTTTGGTGTGGAGGCTGGTTGAGCACCAAATGCAGTGTCAAACAATTTCATTGTGCTGCAGTTTCTGCCCCCAAAATGAGCTGCAGCAAGCACAGCAACATACTCTTGGAATCATATTATAGTTTGAATTGGAAGGAACCTTAAAGATCATCCACTTCCACCCCCTGCCATGGGCAGGGACACCTTCCACCAGCCCAGGTTGCTCCAAGCCCCATCCAGCCTGGCCTTGGACACTTCCAGGGATGGGACAGCCACAGCTGCCAGTGTTTTACCAGCCTCACTGTAAAAAACTTCCTTCTTATCTCTAATGTTTTAGTTTGAAATCATTCCTCCTTGTCCTTGTTTCCTGCCATCAGAACTTAAAACAGTGCGTGTGAAGGTCGTGCCATGCCCAGGGAAACTCCCATGTCAGTGTGTTCTTCCTGGTGTTCTCCTCAGCAGCAGCAGGAGTGGGAAGGCTCATCCTCGACAAGATCCACTGAACACACATTTATTTTCCTGCCTGTGCCCACCGGCCAAGCTGATCCCTGGCTGTGGCTGCAGCCCCTGGAGATGGAGCGTGCAGGTCTCTGCACACCCATTAATGCCAGCAGTGGGGAAATCACCTCTTGAAAGTGCTTGGATCTGACAAGGGACAACCATTCCTGATATTTCCCCCCCTCTGTCGGCTGCGTTTGGTCTCATTAATTGCCCACACTGTGCTGCACATGCTGATAAACTGCAGACTCAGTGTTTGGGGCTGGCCAGGTCTCGGGGGGCTCAGCCCTGCACCCCCTCTGGCTTGGTCCCAGTTTTCCAGTGCTTTTCCTGCCTAAGGCTGTTGCACATTCACCTTGCTGAGCTGAGGGTTGCCTGGAAACACCAGGAAATACCAGGTGAAATCCCAGCTCCTCACAAACACTTCTGCAGGGCCCCTTTCCCTCCCCTCCTTCCCAGCACAGGGCTCTTTCCCTTGCAAAGTCTTCCAAGGAGATGGTGTCAGGGCTGATACAGTAGTGTCTGAAGTGGATCAAAGCAGCTTTCTGCTCGATTGACTCGTTATTTTCCATCTCCAGGGTGTGGATTTCTCCTGTCAGGTTGCAGCATGCCCGAGGCTGTTTGTCTGCCCTCCAATAAATCTCTCACCTCCTCGGCAGTGGGAATTAGAGTGAACGCATTGGCTGGATGCCTCCCAAGCCGTGGCAGATGCTGGTGCAGATGGTGCTGGCAGAATTCCCATTGACAAATCATCAAGTGGGATTGTCCAGAGTCTCCCAGTCTGTGGGTCTGGAGTGATGCTACAAGGCTGTGCCAGGGGGTGCTGGTCCTGGGTCTGTCCCTTGTCCCCACTCCTTGCAGGTGGCAGGGTTGTTGCCACACTGGAGGGACCTGGTTGTAGATGTCTGGGAGGTAAAACATCATGTCTGGGTCGAGCTAGAGGTCTGCAAGTCTTTCTTCTAATGAAGAGGAACAAGAAACCTCAAGGTTTAAAACAAATTTTTCTTCAGGTATTTGTGTAGTTGAATAATTCTTTAGTTAAAGAATGAGCTTGGAAAGGGAAAGTCTGTGTTGACCAAGGGGTTTGAAAGCTCCTGATGAGACTCAAGTGGTGGTGCTGCCAAACAGCCCAGAGAGGGTTCAAACCTTCTTGTTGTTCACAGCGTGGTTCTGAAAGCGGGCCCTTTCCTTCCTGGGAAAGGAGCTCCTGACCTTGTGATGGTGACAAACCCTGCTCTGGGCAGAGAGGAATGTGCCCGTGCTCTGGTCAGGACACCCACCTTGGTGAGGGACACAGTAACTCATTCCCAAACCTTGGACCAATTCTTTGTTGAAACTGGGCAACCATCAACAAGGAAACTTGGGAAAGGACTGAGCAGGATTTCTTGTACCCAGCTGATCCAGGACTTGTGGATTAGGACACTTGTGTCCCAGGTTCTACTTTACAGCCCTGAGCATCTCACCTGCACGGTTGCAAAGGTCCCACCACTGCTGGGGTAGGGA
This sequence comes from Grallaria varia, assembly GCA_013396735.1. Lineage (NCBI taxonomy): Eukaryota > Metazoa > Chordata > Aves > Passeriformes > Formicariidae > Grallaria > Grallaria varia. Next base: position 636,597 of record VWZG01006518.1, read on the forward strand.
TGGTCCCTCCTGTCTTTGGGACACTGACCTTGAAACAAATACTCTGTATCAAAAATCTCCCCTGGCTGCTTGTGAAGTTTTCTGAATGGGTTTTTTTGGTCCGGGTTTACTGAATTTGTGAATTACTGTAACTTTCCCAAATTATATGTTCTTCTTCCTGGGTTTATGTCTGTTGTCTGATTTATCTGTTCTTGTGTTGAAGACTGGGAAGAACAGAGCCCTGTAGTGAAGGTGTCTCAGGCCCTGAGCATCTCTTTCTTCTCCTCCAATGCAGATGAAGTGAACTTGCTGGACAAACTCGTTGTCTACGCGCAGGACCTCAGCAATGTTTCCTTTGGTTATGATGAAGCCCACTGCAGGATCCTGGAGGTGGGGCAGTATGCCACCCTCAACATGCCAACGAGGGAGGCCTTTGGGGACAGGTAGGCTGCCTTCAGGGGGTGGGGCTGGGATGCTTGTGTCCCCAAAACCTCCAGTGTGGGCTTGTTGGCTCCATTCCCTAATGACATGGAGGTGACACATCCCCTCTCTGCTCTTAGGAGCATTTAATTTCTATTTTGGTACAGGTTGTCCCATCCCTGGAAGTGTCCAAGGCCAGGTTGGATGGGGCTTGGAGCAACCTGGTCTAGTGAAAGGCATCCCTGCCCATGGCAGGGGGTGGGACTAAACAAGCTTTAAGGTCCCTTCCAACCCAAACCATTCCATGATTCTATGACCTCTCTTGGTTGGGTGCACAGCTCTTGCCTGACCACTTTCAGGACTGTGTTTTCTTGGTGTTCCCATTGGGAGAGGACAAGAGAGACGGCACAGCCGAATCCATCGGCATTGCCTGGTGCCAAGGCACTGCTCTTTGGAGACACAGACCAGGGTGGACCTTTGCCATACTGGGTGTGGGTTTGTAGCTTGTTGAGGACAAGGACCTGGACGTGGAGAGAGAAAGCAGCACTGAGGAACTGTTTGTAACAGGGTTACCATCCATGCCCACAGTGGGGAAGACAGGATTCCCATGGAAAATCGTGCACAACCACCTAAGTGTGTGCTGAGGTTGCTCCTTGAGAGGGATGTGCCAAGGTTATATGGGAAGTGTGAATTTTGGCCTGGCTGCTTCTTTTTAAGTACCTGCCCTTACACCTGCAATGCTTGTTTGCTCTTCTTTCTTTTTATTTTTCATTCTTGCTGGGTTCTTTTGTGCTGTGTCTCCTTTTTGGTGTCCTGAGAGGGTGGTCCGTGGTGGCACAGCAGCTGCTGCACCTTGCCACGTGTCCCTTCCCCCCTGCCAGGTTTGCAGATGAGCTGAGCGTGCTGATGAAGCTCAGGTACTCCCTGAAGGAGGACACCAGCCTGGTGACCATCCTCAGCCACCGGAGCCATGTGCTCTTCCAGATCAGGATTAACCCCTATGCCCTGGTCTTTGTCACCACGAGGAGAAGACACTATGAGTAAGTTCCACCTCAGGTGGGTTTTTTTTGCCTTTTTTATGCTTCCTTTTCAACTCCCAAGGCCAGTGTTAAGGTTTCCCATTCTGATGGTCTTTGGGCAGAGTCCATGGTGTCCCCCCACCTGGGTGAAGGTCCCTCAGACTGCACTGTGACTGTGCAGGTTGTCACTGCCAAACTCCTATCTAGAAAACAAAGCAAAAATCAGAATGGTTCGATTACCTGGGGATAAATCAAATGGGGGAAGACACAAATCCCAGTAATTTCTCAGGCACCTCATTTGGTTGTGGAATCCCCAAATCCATCAGGAAACAGCATTCCTGTGCTGGAGGACAAGTGGTGGTGCTTCTTGTAACAGTTGTAGTACTGTCCTTTGTGTCTGCACTAAGGATGGATGGATACCTGAGGGACCCTGGATGCTGGGAAGGGTGAAGCCCAGTCCTGCATAAGGCGTGGGGCCAAAGTCTCATGCTGTGTCCCTTCCCTTTCCCCCCTGGGACACACAGGTTCCCAGTTTCCTTCCTTGGCGATGGACACTGGCACCAGGTTGCCCTCAGCATCTCCTCGGAGCGGCTGGAACTGCACGTGGACTGTCGGCTGGTGGACAGAGTGAGCTGGTCCAATTATTTTGGGATGGGAGTGAACACCGAGGGGCTGATCATCATTGGAGGCCTCATCGAGCCCTTCGAGATCCCCTTTAAGGTGAGAGCTGGGCAGGACTCTCTGTGAGGGCATGGTCTGCTCCAGCTGCATGAAGTGAGGTTGCAAGCTCCCCCTGAAGGAATCCATTGTCTTCTCTGCCCAAAACACAACATTTATTTTCGTGCTTGGCCAGGGTAAGCTTGGAATTGTGCAAAGGGCTTGTTTTTGGGCCGGGGCAGCGCGAGTGTCAGCAGTGAGGTCAGCAGTGGAGACCCCTGGGTTTGACTTACACTCGTCCTCTCCTGTTGGCCGTGACTTGTTCCATGTGCAGAAGTCACTTTGCAGTGTTTGGGGAGCGTGTCCCCTGCTTTCACACTGACACAGGGCAGGGTTGGATGGGATATTGGGAATAAATCCTTCCCTGTGAGGGTGGACAGGCCCTGGCACAGGTAGCCCAGAGAAGCTGTGGCTGCCCCATCCCCTGGAAGTGTCCAAAGCCAGGTTGGATGGGGCCTGGAGCAACCTGGGCTAGTGGAAGGTGTCCATGACATCTTTGCATCCAGCACTTGAAGATGGAGAGGGAATGTTAATTACTTAAACCATCCCGTAAAGAATTCCCTGGCTGTCAGAAGCTGGAGACAACCTGCCCCCCACAGCCCCTTCCAGACCTTTCCTTCTCCTCCTGGTGGGTCAAGTGTATTTTCTGTGTGTCTTTGTCCCCAGGGTGCTCTCCAGCAATTGACCTTCCTGATGGGAGACCCAGCAGCTGCCGCCGAGCACTGTCACAGCCACAACTCCACCTGCACGGGTTCCTTCAACCTCAAGCACCCCAGTTCCCCGTGGGAGCCCTCGACAGCCTGGCCAGAGGTGTGGCTGAGGGCAGCTGGCACATCTTGGGGGTGCTGGGCCAGGTTCCTCTCGGGTGTGACAGGATTCAAACGAAAAGGACCAGCCCAGGGTGTTAATGCAGCCTGGAAGAGCTCGGCTCTCCAGGTCGAGTTGAGATGCCAGGAGGTGATGGTGACGGGTTCTTTCGCCATCCAAACCCTCCCTTCAGGTCTTAGCTGGGTTTTGGTGCAAAGGGAGAGTTTCCAAGCCAAGGGAAGCCTGGAGGGGTGTGTGACTGACTGTCTGTGCTCACGTGGGGAACACAGGGGAGGTTTGAGTAATGCTGCTGCTGGAGCTTCCCTTTAGGGAGGGGCTTTGGGAATGGTACACCACTTTGGAATTCTTGCTCGCTCCCAGTGGGATTGTACACCCTTTGGTGCCTCCGCTCCGTCAGCATTGCTGGAAAATGGAAGTTTGGGGGATTTTGCTTTTATTGCAGCGCTCAAGGAGTTTTCAAGGAATTTATCTGTGCCAAAAAGCCCAGGTCACACAGTAAGTCCCCAAAGACATGACGTGCCCAGGCTTTCCTCAGCAGCTGCAGCTGGCCCAGGGAGAGGCCTCGTGTCTTAGGGCAGGTATTTGGAAAGGATTTGTAGGAGCCTGGAAAAGGCTGGAGAGGGGCAAGTGTTGAATGTCGGAGTCTGGCATGAATTCTGATGCATAATACCCATTTCTGGTGGTCTAGGGAGGAGCTGGGACAGCTGCTGGGAAAGAGCAATGTCCAGGGTGGGAATTGGGTGTGGGATGGGGCATCTGCCCTGTCTGGGTCCTGCCCAATGTTTCCTTTGGATGCCAGCATGTCCTGGCAGCGAAGAGGGAGCTTTGACACCCAGCCAGGGCTGCTGTCCCAGCACAGCCCTGCTGTGGCTGCTCCACTCCCACCAGGGGCTGCATCAATTTGTGTGTTTGTTATTTTAAGAGGCGGATTTTAGGGAAAGTCCCGATCATGATGGATTAAATTGGAGCAGCTTTGCCAGGGAGTCAATGCAGAGGAGGCTGAGCATGTAACACAGAGCAGGTCACAGTGGCTGTCTCCTGCTCTGGGGGACAGTTGTGTAACCCCTGCTCATCCCCAAAATGCATTTCTCACACTGACAGCCCTTGAGTGCTGGCTCTAGCTCTGAGATAAGTTAGGCTCACTCCCTAGAGCCAAGAGGTAAGGACAAATCGCTCATTTAAAAGCTACAAGGTGTGTCCTCTGAGCCTGGGAGTTGCTGGACTCCTCTTAAATGTGTATTAGCCCTGGAGCACTTGCCTGAGTGGCTCTGGTGTCTCACCCAGCAAGGAGAAAGTCTTACTTTAAGCATCAGTAAGTTGGCTGGAAATAGAACCCACGGGATAACGCTGCCCCACGTCCCACCATTTCCCATCCCTTGCTGACCCTCATCAGGACTGATGAGTTTCCAGATCAAAAGAAACTGTAAAACCCACCCAAACACTTGAGAGATTTAATCCAAAGCTCTTCCCTCATGTTGCTGTAAGGATTGGCTCCCAGTGTGCCTTCCCTGGATGCTTCATGTGCCCTGGGAGGCAGTTCTTCCATCCTGGAGCCACCAATAACACGTGTTGAAGTCAGTGTTGGTCCTTGGGCAGTGATATTTTCTCTCTTTCTCCCTCCACCTCTCTAGGTGCCAAAGGAAACCAATGAAATCCGGGATTCCTCTGCTCAGGTAGGACTCTCCTGATCACCTCTCCTCATGTCCCTCTTCTGTCCCACCCCCAGAGTGTCTCCTGGGAACATAAGGTGCTCTGATGAGCAATAGAGCAAAAGCCAAAATACCCAGACAAGGCTACTAGCTGTTATTTTCTTGGCTATTAGTTGTTATTTTCTTTATTGCAATATTGCTCTTTAACAGTTTGAATGTGACTTGACAGGTCTTGGAGCTGGTGGAGGTCAAGGTGAGAGTTTTGGTGACCATCCAGAGGGATGGTGGTGGAGGTGGAGGGGAGCTGGATCAGGTCACCACCTGCACAGAGGTGTTTGTGAGTCTGCATGCAGCTGGACCAGCTTGGAGGGAAGGAAGTGAAGGTCAGCAGGGTGGCAGGGGTCAGCACAGGGCAGGAGAAAGCAGGAGGCTGGATGTCCACTGCCCTGCCCACGTGGCATCTGCTGGGGGAGGACTCGCTGCTGGTCATTGAGGAGGTGGGAAGGGCTGGAGGAGGCAGTCGTGGTCCTGGGGGTTTATAAAGCATCCCCCTCCCAAGGCATGGCTCCTTGGGGTCCCAGGGTGGGCGAGGGGTGGCAACTCTGGTGGTCGTGGCACAGGGGCTGGGGGCTGCTTGTCACATCTGCTGTCACGTCTGCTGTCACGTCTGCTGTCACATCTTCTGTCACCCAGCCAGAGCTCAGAGTGTGTTCCAGCCCCTCTGCACATGCTGGGGTGATGAGTGAGTGCTCTGAGTGAGTGCTCGGAGTGAGTGCTCTGAATGAGGCTGGCTGCACAGCCTTCATGTTTCTGCTTTATTTGGGATTTCCAGCCAAGGTTTGTTGTTCAGGCTCGTGCAAACAGACTTCCTGAGGGGGAAACCCGCCGGCAAATGTAAATGGAGATTGTTTTTGTGTGTGTGTGACTGAGCAGTTCAATTCCTTCATCCCCCTCACCCTCCTGGTCGCTATTAACTGTTTGAGGAGAGTCTGTCTTCTCACTCCTGGCTTTATCTGTCTGCTTACACCTTGTTACCACCCTCCTTTATGCAAATTATACCTCTGGTATGGTGCAAAAGTGCCCTTTTCCAGGTGGTTTATCCCGTTTGCTCCAGGATTTGATTGTGGGAGCTCACAGGTGAATGTCTGGGGGCTGATGGTTGGGTTTGTAATGAACTGAGGTGGCCAAACCACTCCTCCCGGGCATGGCAGAAAGGTGGATTCTACTTCCCTGCAATGAGTCTGGATGGATCCTGACTGGGATATGATCCCTCCATGGATGGATCCTGACTGGGATGTGATCCCTCCATGGATGGATCCTGACTGGGATGTGATCCCTCCATGGATGGATCCTGACTGGGATGTGATCCCTCCATGGATGGATCCTGACTGGGATGGGATCCCTCCATCCGATGCCCGTTTGCCAGCCCATTTTCCCAATGCCTGGTGAGTAATAAGAAAAGTGATGAAATTCATGCCTCTACAGGGGAAGATTAAGGATATTCTGGATTTGGGACAAGTTTATTTTTCAAGCTTTTAATAAGGACCAGAGACGCCTCGGAATCTTTGGCGTTCGGATTTATTAAATGAAAAAAAAAAAGTGCTACTAATGCATTACAGTTTGGGAGGAGTGGAGAGCAGATCAGCTCTGCTGCAGGGACGGGCCACAGCTCTGCTTTGTAGTTGTGCTTTCCCTGCCTTTGTTCTTTTAGAAGTAAAGGAGTGTATTGCTGAATCCCTTAATTGCTAATTAGAGCTAAATAATTAGAGGGTGATGGTGGAGGAAGATGTAAGTGGATGAAGGCAATAGTTTAGGCAGCCTGAATGACTCTTGAATTGCAGCCTATTCCTTTTGGGAATTTTTTTTTTTTGGAGGGGCAGATTGTCATTTCTGAGTAATCTTTGAGACAAGGATGGTGTTGAGCCACTTCCCCTGCCTTTTGTCTTCTCCTTGACTGTCTGTACTAAACGTGAGCCAGAGGGCTGAGCTGATTGCCAAACTGAATGGCTTTTTCCAAAGCAATTTAATCTGGGATCATAAAGCCATCCAACAAACGGGCAAATAAAGCTTCAATTCCACTGATTTCCAAAGTGACAAAACTTTGTGGGTTTAATTACCTGGGCAGTTCAAACTGTCTCCTGCCCTTCTGGCCTGAAGCAACTGGAGAAGGACCAACTGGAGAAGGACCAACTGGAGAAGGACCAAGTGATGCCTCAGGGCTGCAGCCCCGCAGCTCCCCAGGGCAGTGAAGGCAAAGCAGAGGGAGGTGGTGCTGAGCACCAGAAGGGGTTTATCCTCCCCACTCGTAGAACTGACCTGAGGTAGTGCTGGACACAGCCCAGAGGATTTCATGGCAATTAATTCCTTCTTTAAATCAGTTCAGCCTTGATTTTTTCAGTCTTCCAGGAGCTTCATGCTAGAACGTGCTGGAAAAAATAGTTAAAAATGGCCTTTCTCTGACTGAGCCTGTGCATCATATTGTACCTTTGGCTGTGGGTAGAAGAGGCTTCTATTAACAAAAATGTGCTTCCTCAGAGAAGACAATGAGCTTTGAACTCAGTTTTACCCAGCCTGACCTGGCTGAAAACTAGGGCAGAATGTTATGCTGGTTGTCTGGGCTCCTGTGGACAGGGATGCTCCAAGCTGGGCTTTAACCCATTTGCCATTTTGGAAATCAGTTGAGGTTTTGGGTTGTGGTATCAACTGAAAAGCCCTGCAGAAGTCCAAGATCACTGCCCCAACACTGGTATCTGCTCAGTAGAACACTCTTGGTCTTCTCAGGCAAGACACCAAGTTAGTTACACAGCAGCTCCTTCCAAACCCATGGCATTAATTATGTTATCTGTGGTTTCTTTATTAATGAGTCCATGTCAGTTGCTCTGTTATTTCTCTTGGGTTTGGTTTGAGGGAAGAGGTCTGTAATTATTCAAGGCTTCCTGTTTGCTTTTCTTCCCCCCCCTATTTTTTTTTCTCTTTTCACATTGGCACAACATGAAGCCTTTTCCCAGTCCCTTGGAGCTTCCCCAGCTTTCTGAGCCAAACTGAAAAATCAGAGCTCGTGTTGGGGAGTCTGTGCTTTTAGTGCTTTTTGGTTTGAATTATGGGGAGAGGACGGATAAACCCCTCCTCCTTCTCACTTCTGGAATGGAAAGTGTTTTGTTGTCATTTGGTTGTGTCATCTGGCTTTTCTAAATGTGGATAGAAAGGGGATTCTCCAGCTCTGTCATCCCACATTGCTGCTGGGGGTTTGGTCACTGCCACGTGGCAGAGGGTCCCAAAGGGGATGCACCAAGGGCTGGCTGGGCCAGAGGCTTCTCCTGCCTTTATTTTCCTTGTTTAGCTTGTTTTTCTGCTGATCCCAGCCCCTGCATTGCTTGTCACATGCCAATCCCTTTTTTTTTTTCCTTCTGTTTTGTCATCCTTAATGGCTGCTTTCAATTTGGGCTCATTCCCCACTTCTCAGCTCTGATTTCTGGGAGTTCAAACCCACATGCCTTCTGCCTCAACTCTCACGCTTTTGGGCAGCTTCTGAGCTGTTCCCAATTTGTCCTTCTCAGCTGGTTCCTCTCTAAATTTGGCCTGTTTAAAGGAGCAGGCAGGGATGGTATTGATTTTGGCTTTCAGTCCTGTTTACACAGAACCAATATAATTCAGCCATGATTCCTTGTGCCTCAGAGACCAGTGACTTTTATCTGAGAAACCCGTTTCCCCTGAGCTTCGCCAGATGAGAGTTCCCAGTATAGACCTTTCCCATGTCAAGCACTGAAGTTGAATTAAAAAGCTCTTGGTTGCAATGGGTAGGAATTCCAGGCTGTGTTAGTGGCGGCTGCCAGGGCTGGGTCTGGCTTCCCACTGGCATCCTGTGGGTCTGTTCTGCACCAGCTTCATAGAATCTCAGAATGGCCTGGATTGGAAAGGACATTGAATCTCATCTCATTCCAGCCCCCTGCCATGGGCAGGGACACCTTCCACCAGCCCAGGTTGCTCCAATCTCTGTCTAACCTGGCCTTGGACACTTCCAGGGATCCAGGGGCAGCCACAGCTTCTTTGCCCAACCTGTGCCAGGGCCTGCCCACCCTCACAGGGAAGAATTTCTTCCCAGTATCCCATCTATCCCTGCCCTCTGGCAGTTTGAAGCCATTCCCCCTTGTCCTGTCACTCCAGACCCTGTAAATAGTCTCTCTCCATCTTTCCTGTTGCTCCTTCAGGTCCTGGAAGGGGCAATTAGGTCACCTCAAAGCCTTCTCTTCTCCAGGCTGAACAATCCCAACCTTCCCATCCTTTCCTCCCAGCAGAGCTGCTCCAGCCCTCTGACCATCCTGGTGCCTCCTCTGGACTCTCTCCAGCAGCTCCACGTCCTTCCTGTGCTGGGACCCCAGAGCTGGAGGCAGCTCTGCAGTGGGGTCTCACCTGGGGTGGGGGGCAGAGGGGCAGAATCCCCCCTGTCCTGCTGCCCACAGTGCTTTGGGTTCATCTCTTGAACACCTGAATGCTTCAGGTCCTGCCCCTGTGCCACCTCATAGCTCATGGTGGACAATTGGTCATTCCCACCATCCTCTTCCTCAGCTGATGGCCAGGTTGGACGGGGCTTGGAGCAGCCTGGGCTAGTGGAAGGTGTCCCTGCCCATGGCAGGGGGTGGAATGAGATGATCTTTAAGGTTCCTTCCAACCCTAACCATGCTGTGACACCACCTGCCAGCTCTGCTGGGATGTTTTACCCACAGGTGACTTTCCTTTGAGGAACTGCCTTTTGAAGCTGTTGATGCCCATGGGCTGAATCCCCCAGCCCTGGGGAGCAGGGAGGTGCTGGTGCCTTACATGAATTTTCCACTTCAGGATGTACAAAGCAAGGCACCAGTTTCTCTCACAAATGGCTGTACCTGAAACTTCCCAATATTGTGGTTTCATTGGTTGCAAAATGTATTTGAAGGAAATAAGCACTTTGGATGAAAACTGTCAGAATTGGTTGGAGGGAGAAACACAGGTCAAGGTGGAAAGCTGAAGTACTTTGATTATTTTTTTAAAAGCTGTGTTTCAAGACTGTTTTTAATCAAAAAACCTCCCAAAGAAGCGAAATACAGCATTAAAATCGTGCAACTCCACGATTTAATTGTTGAAAGCAAAAGCTAAATTCTTTATTTTAACTCAGAAAGAAATTGCTGTGGGTTTTATGCCCTCCAGGAGCTACTGCAAAGAGAGCAAACATTCCCTGTGTTCCCCTTGAAGGAGCTGCTGTCCTGTGGTGACAGTCACCCAGGTGGCCTTGTGTCTCTGCCGTCACTTGTCCCCCTCTTAGGAGCTTGTCTGGGGTGCATAAATGAGGGTTGGGGCTCTTGAGGTTCTCTCCAAAGGGGCTTCTTGGACTTTGGGGAAGATCTTGGCAGGTCCCACCACCATGGCTGGGCAGGGCGGGCCGTGGATAAACCATTGACCATGTTCCAAACCTTGAGCAAACCCTCCTTCCAGCTCAGTGGGGCCGGGCTGGGGGTGGAGGGCTGGCTGGTGGGGTGGCAGGTGATGTCCACATGGGCTTGGTTGCAGCAGAGCCCCAATTTGTCATCTCCTCAGGCAGGTTTTGACAAGCACATGCCAACAGCTCTGGGGGGACAGTGAGGGTGGGGTGTGATGGGGAGAAGGGAGGGTGTTTATAAACCTCCCCTCTGGTTTTCTCTGTGGAGTGATGCCTCCACCGATTTATTTTGATTTAATGGTACCCTTGCAGTGTCTTTACATGAGACAAACAATCGTCAGGTGGCTTCTCTCTTTTAGCATTTTAACAGCAAAATAAATTATAAAAAAGTTTTAAAAAAAAAGAGCCGAACCATGTAACAGCCCATAGATTTTAAGAGCTTTCTTGCTAAAGGCATTCCCATGGCAGCCCATGGACACCAGTCTCCATGGCAGCAGCCAGTGCTGCAGATGAGAAAATGTCCTGAAAAACCCTCCAGCGCCTCCCGGATGGTGGGACACTGAGCACCCCTGGGGTAGTGAACACCTGGACAGTGCACCTTGGTGCTCGTGTTGGAGATGTGTGTGAACTCTGAGTGTGATCTGTGTGTGATCTCATGTGTGTGACCTCTGTGTGTGACCTCGGTGTGTGACCTCCTGTGTGTGACCTGAGTGTGATCTCATGTATGTGACCGCTGAGTGTGACCTCTGTGTGTGACCTTCTGAGTGTTAGCTCATGTGTGTGACCTCTGTGTTTGACCTTTGTGTGTGGCCTCCTTGTGTGACCTCTGAGTGTGATCTCATGTGTGACCTCTGTGTGTGATCTCATGTGTGTGACCTTCTGAGTCTGACCTTCTGAGTGTGAACTCATGTGTGTGACCTGAGTGTGACTTCGGTGTGTGACCTTCTGAGTGTGATCTCATGTGTGTGACCTGAGTGTGACTTCGGTGTGTGACCTTCTGAGTGTGATCTCATGTGTGTGACCTCTGTGTGTGACCTCCTGTGTGTAAACTCTGTGTGTGACCTCTATATTTGACCTTTGTGTGTGGCCTCCGTGTGTGACCTCTGAGTGTGACCTTCTGAGTGTGAGCACAGAACATGGAATCACTTGGGAACATTTTCCTCTTGCTGTAGCCGTGCCTTGAACTGTCTGTCCCTGTCCTTTGTGAAGCTGGTGAACCCCCTCAAAGCCTTGAGCTGCTCCTGCCCTCTGCCCCTTCCCCAGCTCCTGGGCCAGAACACCTGTCTGATCCAGTGCCCAAATCATCTCTTTTATGGCTCTGTTGGGAGTTTCTATTTCTGTGACTTGCTGTTAATTCTTAGCAAAAGTCTTGGCTGGAAGGCAGCTCCGGGTGGGAGCTGGGCCATCCTGAAGCCCACTGGGTATCCCTCAAGCCCAGGGGTTGGTGGGCACCCACCTGGCTCAGTTGGGGTTTCACGTCCTCCTTGGGGGTTTGGTCAGCCCAGAAATGTCTTCTGGACATGTCACAGGAGCCACATGTTGCGCAAGTGGACAGTTGTGGCCAAGCATGAGCTTTGCTGGGTTGTTGAGGGGTTTTGGGATAGAGCCCAGGGCTAGACTGGGCTGAGAGGGAGCCCCAGCTGCCTACAGGTCCCTTCAGATCCCCTTTGGCTCCTCTTGTACCCTCTTGGGAAGGTGACCTTGTGGGGAATGTGGTTCTCATAATTGCCAGCTGAACCATTTGAAGATGTACAAATGATGGAGCTGAGTTTCAGCCAGAGTGCTTTTTCTGCAGCTATTTGATTTCTTGCCCAAAAAAGACTTTGTAAAATAAAGTATGGGGTTTTTTGTAAATGGTATTAATTTAAAAAAAAAAAGTAAAAGTGCTATTTTAGGGCCTGTGAGTTACAGCTCTTTACTGCCCACCACCAGCTCGCAGCCAATCTGCTTAAACAGGAACAGGACCACAAACCAAGTTAGTTAAAGTTAATGACAAGGTGGCTCCTAACGAGATGTGAAATCTGGCTGGAATGTTACACTGAAGGATCCTCTGAAGGGTTTACACTGAATCCATGGATTCTTATGTATTTGGGAAGTAGTTTAATTCCGGGTGCTGCTGGTCTCTGCCTGGCTGGACCATGTGTAGCCACACAGGGGCTCACCTGGATGGACAGTATCTGTTTTTAAGACAATACAACCATTGAGCTTGGAAAAGACCTCTGAGATTGTTGAGTCCAACCATAAAGAGGATACATGGATTCAAGTTTTATTTCAGCAATTCCCTCCTGTGCTGGGCACTGGTGAGGCCACAATCCAAAAGCTGGGGACTGTTTTGGGCCCTTCACTACAAGGACATTGAGGGGCTGGAGCATGTCCAGGGAAGGGAACGGAGCTGGGGAAGGGGTTGGAGCATCAGGAGCAGCTGGGGGAGCTCAGCCTGGAGAAAAGGAGGCTCAGGGGGGAACTTCTCACTCTCTAAAACTCCCTGACAGGAGGAAACAGCCTCAAGCTGTGCCAGGGGAGGTTCAGATTGGATATTAGGGAAATTTCATCACAGAAAGGGTTGTCCAGCCCTGGCACAGGCTGCCCAGGGCAGTGATGGAGTCACCAGTCCTATAAAAACTTGTGTGGGTGTGGCACTTGGGGACATGTTTTGGTGGTGGCCTTGGCAGTGCTGGATGAACATCCGGACTCAATGATCTGGGAAGTGTTCTCCAACCTAATTGCTTCTGTGGTGCTTTGGTTCTGTGCTGTGTGCCCAGGCTGCCCCTGCAGCAGAGGAGCAGTGCTGGCTGCTTCCCTGCTCTCGCCACTTGAAGCCTGATTCCCCTCCACCTCGAAGGCAGCAAAACCGCTGTGATTTAATTGGCAGCATGTTCTAATTTGTTCCAAGCTCTGCAGGCTCGTTCATTCTGCATTAGTGTTTCTCTGGATGAAAACAGCTCCATGGGAGCCCGTCCTCTCCAGGTTCTTTGTTCTGATGATGACTCTGTGCAGAGCTTTTGCCATTTCTTTCCTAGGTCTCTGTGGATTTTACCTGGAACCCTGGGTGCTGATAGGAAACACAATCCTTACCTTCCTCTGCTCTTCAGGGCTCTGAGGGTCATGAGCCTACCTGGGGAGGGACCTGTGGGCTGGAAGGAGCTGGCTGGAGACCATGGAATCGCAGACTGGCCTGGGTTGGAAGGGACCTTAAAGGCAATCCCATTCCATACCTGCCATGGGCAGGGACACCTTCCACCAGCCCAGGCTGCTCCAAGCCCCGTCCAACCTGGCCTTGGACACTTCCAGGGATGGGGCAGCCACAGCTTCTCTGGGCACCCTGTGCCAGAGCCTGCCCACCCTCATAGCCAGGAATTCCTCATATCCAATATCCCATCTATCCCTGCCCTCTGGCAGTGGGAAGCCATTCCCCTTGTCCTTTCCCTCCAGACCCCTGTAAATAGTCTCTCTTCATCTTTCCTTTGGGCTCCTTCAGGTCCTGGAAGGCCACAGTTAGATCACCCCAAATCTTCTCTTCTCAAGGCTGAACAATCCCAATTTTCTTTTTTTTTTTTTTTTGAAAATTGAAAAAAATTAAATATTTTCACTTTTTCTCTCCATTTGGGATGGGAAGAGTTTGGAAATCTCCAATCTGGTGGTGTGGCTTCTGGCAGCAAAATAAAAGCTTCAGCAGCTCCTGCTGCCTTTGGAGCTCCTCTGCCTCCCATGGTCCTCCAAGAATGGGGCTTGGCCAGAGCCAGCTCCCCTGCCCCACCAGTACCATTGGGTTCTCACCTGAGGAATCACCAGTTCTGGCTGTGAAATGGTTTGGTTTTTCTACTTGCTGTCCATGCAAGTCCACCTCGGTGCTCCCAAGCAGACGTGCCCCTCGTGTCGCTGATGCAGAGCAAGGTGGGAGCCAGGCGATGGGTTCCATCCATGGGAGATGGGAAGGACGATGGGGAGGATGCTCCGGATCTCCTTGTGTCTCTCTGCTCCCCTTGTCGGCCCTTCTAGACAAGCGTGGGGCTGCATCTCCCTCTAGTGACTCCTCTCAGCCTGTTCCTCATCGGCTCGGTGGCATCAGCCCCGAGGAGCCCCCACCCAGGGCTGGGGTCCCACCAGCTCCTCCAGGGACCTGCTGCTGGGATGTCCGGGATGTCCGTGCCCTGTGGAGCTCCATGGGAGCACGGAACGAGCTCCAAGAGCGCGTGGTGGGCATGTGGGGCTGAGGGAAACGCTGCCAGCTGCTCCAGGAGAGCTGAAGGACCTTCACAGCCGCCCACCAGCCCAACCCTGGGTCTGTGCCCACACGGCTCGTGTGCCAGCCCAGTCTGGGCCACCCACCTGTGCTGGGTGTAAAACTGGTGGCATTTTTAAATGCAGGGAACGCTGAAGTTTTAACTCCCTTCCCACAGTCGGTTCTTTCATCTTGAGTGCAGATATTTCCATCTTTGTTCTGTCTATTGCAGTTTTCCATGGCCGGTGCCTGAGCTCTGCTGGTGGTTTTAGGGCTGAAGGAGCCCTTGAGAGCTGCAGGGACCATTGAATGTGGTAGCTGAAGACAGGATGAGCCCTTTGCAAGCCTTAAATTAATTAACTGTGAGCCTCCAGGAGGCTCCACTTGGTCTTGTGCCCTTCCCAACCGCTGGAGCTTTGCAGCAGCTCCAGGGGAAAGTCGTGTGGTGGGAGGTTTGAGCTCTCTGACCTGCCCATACCGTCCCCCCGAGACCTCCAGGAGCCTTGAGACGTGCAGCAAAAAGAAGGGCTCAAGGGACACACAGCCCTGGTGTCACTCTGGACGTTTGCTGTAGCTCAAGCTTGGATTTCTGTCATTAGCCTGTGGGCTCCAGGGAGACCTGAGAGCCCCTTCCAGTGCCTAAAGGGGCTCCAACAGAGCTAGAAAGGGACTTTGGACAAGGACCTGGAGGGACAGGACAAGGGGAATGACTTCCCACTGCCAGATGTCAGGGTTAGATGGGATGTTGGGAAGAAATTTTTCCCTGTGAGGGTGGGCAGGCCCTGGCACAGGTTGGGCAGGGAAGCTGTGGCTGCCCCATCCCTGGAAGTGTTAGGTTGGACAGGGCTTGGAGCAACGTGGGCTAGTGGAAGGTGTCCCTGCCCATGGTGGGGAGGTTGGTACCAGCTGATCTTCAAGGTCTCTTTTACCCAAACTCTTCTGTGATTCTTCTCTCGATGCCCCTTCTGCATAGAAAATTCGGGTTGGGGGGGTTCACTGCAGTGGGGATGTGAGAGGGAGGTCCATAGGAGTGTGGCCCACAGTGACAACTGGCCTGTGTCCCTTGCAGAGGGTGAGTTTTGGTTCGTAGGTGGCTCAACTGCCCTGCCTGTTGGGGCTGAGCTGCCCCAGAGCTCGGGGGCTCCTGCCCGGGGCTCACAAGCTGTGCCCTGCCTTGTCCCTCCCAGCAGTGTTTGTGCAAGTGGGAAAATAAGAATCATGGTCATTAAGGTTGGAAAAGACCTCCAAGATCATCGAGTCCAACCTTTGATGAAACACCACCATGTCTACGAAACCGTGGCACTGAATTCCATGTCCAGGGATTTCTTGAACACTCCCAGGGGTGGCCACTCCACCACCTCCCTGGGCAGCCCGTGTGTTGAGCAGGAAAGGGAGTAAAACAAGTGAAATCTTGAAATTTCAGGAGGTTTCCTTCTTCCTTTTCAGGATTCCAGACTCACCAATTCAGGTTTGACCCTGGGGCCACCTTGGACGTGGGAGGGCACCCAGGAGACCGTCAATGTCCAGCCTGATGGGAGCGCCCTGGCTTCACTCTCTGCTCATGAGATGCCATCAGCTGAAGAGGAGGAGGAGGAGGAGGGCAGCTTTTCTATCGAGGATGAAGGCTTTGAGCTGTTGAACGCCACCTATAATAAAATCACTGGCCCTGGCAGGCCAGGACTGAGCAGAAGTGTCCCGTGGGTCGCTGGTGGTTCTGGTGAGTCCATGGTCATGGTTGGATCCTTTGCGCCACCATGATTTCTGGGAAGCTGATGGTTCCTTTATCCTTTATTATGGATATCTATTATTATTACATATTACGTTATAACTTCTATGCACCCAGGAACCTCCGTGAAGACACACAGAGCAGCCAAGAAGGGACGTGCCTCCAACCCCCAAGAGGAGAACGTCACCACGGAGAAGCTGGTGGGGAACGTGGGCACCCAGCGGCAGCTTCTGCGTGGCAAACCCAGCCATGCCATCGCTGACCTGGACGTGCCCCACACCTTCACCAAGGTCCTGTCAGCACGCCGGGCAGCTGCCCCCAAAGGAAATGTGCCCCGAGGTCCTGTGAGGATGCCAGAGCATCCTCTGGGAGCAGCCAGCCCTATTGTCCCAGGGCTTGGGGACGACGCTGCCCGCCCAGGACACCCCGTGGTGGCACACGGGCAGCGAGGTCGTGTGAAACCAGGACCTCCAGGGCTGCCAGGACCACCAGGGCTCCCGGTGAGTGGTGGAGGTGATGGCTGAGAGAGGGCAGGGGTGGGTGGTGGAGCATCTTCCCCTCCACAGTGGGTGGTGGGCTCTGGCTGCTGGGCTGTGGTGGCAGCAGCTCTCTGGGAGAAGCTGGGCAAGGAAACCATCTCTGGGCCAAGAAATCTTTGAAACCCTCTCCATGCAGGCAGAGTGGGGTTGTGCACCAGCCTCACCCTGGAGGAGGTTTTTTGATGGCCCTGAAGAAGTTTCACTGGCAGCTGGAGATTCCCTTATCGCCCCTGACCTAGAGATGGTCTCAAGTAATTAAAATTAGTCCTGCTGTTGGTTGCCCCAGCCCCCACAACAAACCCCTGGCATCTGCCCAATGGCCCCCACTGGCATCACTGTCCTTTGCTTCTCCACCACTGCAACACCCCAAAGTTGGTGCTGGTTCAAAGCAGGGCATTGAATTTGTCTTGAAATAAGTTTTGATATTTTTCAGTTCATTCATCCATTATAGTGGATGAAAAAAGTGAAATTTAAAAAAAAAATTATGAAAACTTAGAGTAGATAAGTCTTTAGAGAAGTCCTGAGTCTTCCTTGAGAAGTAGCTGAAAAGTGTTCTTAAATATTTTCCCATGTTTGTTCATTCTGACAAAATGATTCCGTAATTTGGTTACATTTGCTTAATAATTCTGCCAGAAAACTGTATTTCATTTCCCCAGTGCCACTTCCAGAAGTGCCCGTGGGCACCTTCTCCTCCCCCCAGGGTTGATACCCACATGGAATCCATCGTGGCTGCCCTGGGGCTCGTCAGGGCCCTGCAGGGCAGGTCTCCACCCGGGGCTGGTTTTATGGCTGTGTTGGAGGGACCTGGCACTAAATCCGTCATCCGTGAGCCAGGCTTCGCAGGATAATGGTTAAATTTAGGATTGTTACCTTCCCCCTCAAGCCGTCCCCTTGCTGCTGCAGCTACTGCCTGCGAAAAATAGAAGAAAGTGGCAAAAGGAACAGATGCTGAAGGACGAAAAAAATCCCAGGAGCGGAGGAAACGTCACGACGTTTGACAGCCCTGCTGTCAGCAGGCAGGAGGGACCCAGCCAGGAGGGGAATTACTTCTTTTCCCTCTAGAAAGCTTGGAGATTTATTTTTCCCTTGGTCCTGAGTAT
The DNA here is from genome assembly GCA_013396735.1 of Grallaria varia. Classification (NCBI taxonomy): domain Eukaryota; kingdom Metazoa; phylum Chordata; class Aves; order Passeriformes; family Formicariidae; genus Grallaria; species Grallaria varia. The sequence continues at coordinate 654,206 of VWZG01006518.1, forward strand.
CCAGGGTGGAAACAAAGGTAGCAGCAGCTCCATCCCAGCATTGGGAGTTAAGGGAGCCTCTGAGAAAGATGGAGAGGGAGTTTTTACCGTGTAGTGAAAGGACAAGGGGGAATTACTTCAGACTGACAAGGAGTTGGTTTAGATTGGATATGAGGAAGGAATTCTTTCCTGGGAGGGTGGGCAGGCTCTGGCACAGGGTGCCCAGAGGAGCTGTGGCTGCCCCATCCCTGGAAGGGTCCAAGGCCAGGTTGGATGGGGCTTGGAGCAACCTGGGCTAGTGGAAGGTGTCTCTGTCTGTGGCAGGGGGTGGAAGTGGCTGAGCTTTAATGTCCCTTCCAACCCAAAGCAGTCTGTGATTCCATGTGGGGCTGAAGCTCTGTGGTGGCACCTGCCAGGCAGGAGCCATTATTTTAGCTATAGGAATAGGAGCCCAGCCTGGCAGCCTTCCCTCATGTTTGGTTGCTGCTCCCCCCATGCTGAGGGCAAGTGGGCTCTGGGGGGACACAGCCCCCAGCCCCCATGGAAGGGCAGCAGGGCCCCAGAGCGCCGTGGGCTTCAGATTTGGGCCCTTCAGGTGATCCAAGCCCCTTTGGTGAAGCTGCTCCTGCCCATCCCACCAACACAAGGCAGCAAGGTTGGGGCTGCAGAGCTGCAGCCGGTTCTGTGCTGGGGATTGCTAATTCCCTGTGGATTCCCAGCCTTGCTCCAGGCTCACACCAGGTTGTTTGCAAGCTCAGAACAAACCTGGTATCTGTCATTGAAGCCGCAGCTCTGCAGCAGGCACAGGCAGATGCTGTGCCACAGCCCGGCACGTTGGCAGCCTCTGGTGACACCTTCCAGGTGGGTTGCTGTCCTCCAGAACTGCCAGGATCTCCCTCCTCGCTGCTTCTGCCCCGACAGATGCTTTGGGAAGCCCTGAAGTGGGGTCACCTTTTGGCCAAAATGTGCATTTGTGCCTCGAGCTGGGCCAGCTCGGATCTCACACCAGTTAAAGCAGCGGATGTTCGCGTCCTCGTCCAAACTACTGTTGGACTCTGTGGTCAGGATCCAACTTCGTGGGATTTCCCCTCCCCGCCCCAACACTCTGCCTTTCCTCAGCAGGTGTCAGGAAATGTGCTCCTGCTCCCTGGCCATGTGGGCTGGGGCGTTTCTGGAGAGGGTGCCCCAGGATTGTGCCACTCAGGCACCCAAGCAGAGCTGGCTGCTGATGCCAGGGCAGGAGCAGCACACCCCAGGGAACACTTCCAACCCCACCGGTTTTTGGGGTGTTTCTCGGTGACTTGGTGCTGCTGGTTTGCTCTGAATCAGCCATTTGAGTTCCTGCCTTCCCAGGGCTGTGGCACTGGTCACACAGTCACTGTGGGATCCCCCTTTGGGGTGACACAGCTCTTCCCCTTTGCCTTTCAGGGCTGTCCTGGCAGACGTGGACTGGTGGGACCCAAAGGAGACAAAGTGAGTGTCCAGAAAATCAGGGGAATGTACAGTGTGGGGTGCAGGATCTGGGGCAAATACTGTTGATGGTTTGGGTGTTTTTCCTCAAGACACCAGTGGGAGTTCCTGGAGCTGCAGGGTGGTGGCCCTTTCTGTGAGTTTGGAAGAGGAAGGAACTGTTTTTAGTGGGTACTTTAAGCCCAGGCTCAGGACTGAGCTGACTGGACAAGCTGCTGTCTTTCCTCTGAGCCACTGAGTGGCTCTACAGAGGCAGCAGAGCCAGGAGATGGAGCAGTTTTAGCTCAGGTCACCTGGAGGAGGGATGCCAACATGTCCCAGCCCCATGTTATATCCATGAAATCATTTTGGAGTGCCATCCGTCCTCCAGCCCTGCATTGGTGAGACCCAGGGCTGCCTGCCCTTCTCCAGGAAACCCCAGTGTGGCCCAGCTTGGTCTCCTGCTGCACTGCTGGGTCCTCGGTGATGGTCTGCATCAATTTCCCCACCAGCAGGTGCCCCTGACCACCTCTGCACAGCAGATCCCATCTTTCCCAAGCTCTAGAGGGCCAACCCGTTGCCCCACACAATTTCTGTAGACAGTAACTTCTACACTGGGGATGTTTCGATGGGCCTGGGCATGGGACTGTGCTCATTTCTTCTGCTTTCCTTCTTTTCGGGGTTATTTAGGTTTTAAGAACTGGTTTGAACCCAAGAATGTGCCCAGTCCCAGACTCCACTCTGGGCTGGGTCAGGACCTGGGTTGGCTGGTTTTAAGGAGCTGCCCTTGTCTCTGTAGGGATACCCTGGAGCCATGGGGCGGATGGGCCCCCCGGGTGAGCCAGGCCCTGTGGGCATCCCTGGCGTGCCCACCATCGTCCTCTGGAGGAACTCCAGGGAGGACTGGCAGACATTCACGGTGAGTTACGGCTGTGGCTGGTGAGCTGCACCCTCACCTCCTCATCAGCTGCCCTGCAGGTGCCTCTGCTCTGCTGGGGTGGGAGCTGGGACGATGGGATGCCATGGGTTGAGATTCCTCGTCTCTTGGGTGGGAGGTGAGGGCAGAGGGGAGATGCCAAGGAGGGAGGTGCAGTTCCCTGGGGATGGCTCTGTGAGCAGCTGTCTGTGGGTGGAACGGGATCGGCGTGTCCCTCTGTCCCCTGGGACTGACCAGGAACTCTTGAATCCCTGTGATCCACACACACCCATCACTCTCTGGAATGGTTCATACCTTTCCTCTGCAGGACAGGAGCCAAGGGGGATCCAAGCCATGCAGAAAGCAGACCTTCCCCTGCTCTGTGGTGCCAGCTATGAAGCACATCTATTTTCTACCATATCCCACTTTCCTGCTGCTTCCCAGGGCTTGTGCCCATCAAGCTCCTTGCTGGGACATTTCCTCAGCTGATCCCTGCTGCCATGGGGACCACAGGAGCAGGACAGGACCTGTGGGGAGGCAGCAGTGCCTCAGCCACTGCAGAGCTGGATGCAAAACTCCATGAGACCACTCCAAAACTCACTGCAGGGATCCAGGCAGCCTCATCTCCGATCCCCAGCTCCTGACGGCACAGTCACTGCTGGGATTAAGCTGAATTTCGAACTCCCTGTGGAGCCTGGAGGAGTCCAGGCGGGTCAAGAGCTGAAGGCATTGGGTTTCTGCCTCTGGCACTCTTCCAGCCTGGGCTGGAGCTCCCTGGAGTGGGAATGCTCTCTGTGCTGTGTGTCTGTGAGGTCCCCCTGAGGGAACTGCTGCCTGCCAGGGTGACAGCAGTGGCAGGTCAGTGCAAGGGACAGAGCAGTGGGCTGGTGTCAGCTTGGGCTCCACCCTCCAGCTCTCCAAAGTCTTTAGTGACCTTGTGCAGGATATTTGACTTCTCTACAGTTCATTCATTGCTGAAGAGCTGTCCATGCATCCTCTGCTCCAGGGTAAATGCCTGGAATTCCGGGGAGGGGAGACAGCCGGGAGAATTTCTGCTCTGCCAGCACAGCACACCCTGAGTGAGGGACTGCGCTGGCTGAGGGGGAGGATGGCTCTGTGCTGGACTGGCTCTGAGCTTGGATTGAAGTCTTTGGGCCAGGCCTTTTCAGTCTCGTGTTCGACTGGGTGAAAGCGGAGATCAGATTCCTCCTGGGAATCACAGGAGAGCAGATTACTGGGATATCTCCACTCTCTCCTGTCCTGCTGCTGCTCCAGAGCAGGTGCTGTGCTGGTATTGGTGCTCCAACCCCACCACACACCGGAATAAACAGGGACAGGAGGGACCGGCTGGGAGAACCCTGCGGTGCCAGGGAGCATCTCCACGCAGGGCCATCCCTTCCTCCCGGGGCAGAGCCCTGCGGAATCAATCCCCGCTGGCAGGGCACGCGGGCTGCTGCCATCCTTCTCCCTGCACGCTTGGAATTCCTTATTTCTTGCCTGCACTGGGAAAGAAACTTCAGGCTTTGTTCCTCTGCAGGCAGAAACGTCCGTGCCCGTGGATGTTGCCGTGAATCCCGTGGTGTCCTCCCCGTCCCATGGCCGTGGGGATGCTGGAGGGAGAGGGAGTGCTGGAGGAGAGGGAATGCTGGAGGGAGAGGGAATGCTGGAGGATTAGGGAATGCTGGAGGGAGCGGGGATGCTGGAGGGAGTGAGGATACTGGAGGATTAGGGATGCTGGAGGAGTGGGGATGCTGGAGGATTAGGGATGCTGGAGGAGCGGGGATGCTGGAGGGTTAGGGATGCTGGAGGAGCGGGGATGCTGGAGGGAGTGGGAATGCTGGAGGATTAGGGATGCTGGAGGAGGGGGGATGCTGGAGGGTTAGGGATGCTGGAGGGAATGGGGATGCTGGAGGATTAGGGATGCTGGAGGATTGGGGATGCTGGAGGGAGCGTGAATGCTGGAGGATTAGGGATGCTGGAGGAGCGGGGATGCTGGAGGGTTAGGGATGCTGGAGGGAATGGGGATGCTGGAGGATTAGGGATGCTGGAGGAGCGGGGATGCTGGAGGGTTAGGGGTGCTGGAGGATTGGGGATGCTGGAGGGAGCGTGAATGCTGGAGGATTAGGGATGCTGGAGGAGCGGGAATGCTGGAGGATTAGGGATGCTGGAGGATTAGGGATGCTGGAGGAGCGGGAATGCTGGAGGGAGCGGCGGTACCGTCGGGAAGCGCTCCCGGCGCACTTGGCTCGGTGCCGATCTGGAGGGGAAGGCGCTGTCTGGCCGGGTGACCCGGGGCACCCCAAAGCCCTGCAGGGCCATTGTGTCTGTGGCCTCGGGGCACCCCAAAGCCCTGCAGGGCCATTGTGTCTGTGGCCGAGTGACCCCGGCAGTGCCGGCGGCAGGAAACGGGAGCGCAAAGCCGCGGGCTGGGCTCTGCTAATCCCTGCTGAGATAGTGCCGGGCTGAAAGGCCGGGGGCCCCGGGGATGGGGCTGGCTGTCGGCTGGGGAAGGCTGTGGCTTGAGACAGTGCTGCTCTTTGGAGCGAGTGGTTTGGGAATCAGAGGGGATGTGTCGGGATCTGCTGTTGGCTCAGGCTCCGGGAATTGCCGCTCTCGGGGTCAGGGACATAGTGCAGTGCGATGGACTGGTTGTGGCTGGTGCGGTGCTCAGCAGCCTCTCCTGCTCTTTTCCAGTGGAAAACAAAAGCCTTTGCTGTTCATGGGAATTAAGGAAAACCAGCTCAAGGCCACTGTGACTCCACCCCAACCCCTCGTCCTGTGGTTTTGTTCAGTGTATTGACAGACACCGGGTTTGCCAAGAAATCCTGGTGTAGCTCGAAGGGCAGGAACTGCTGCTGGCTTGTCCTGTCAGCACTGACTTTGGTAGCAGTGGAGTTCCCAAGGCTGGGAAAGGAGGAGGGAGAACTGGCTCTTCCCGAGTTATTGGGGAGCTTAATCTGCAGTGCCAAACTCCTTTCTTTTTATCCATCCCAATATCTTTAACAGCAGGAGGACGGGTTAGGAAATGAAAGCTGGTAACCTCAGAGTGAGAGAAAATAAGAACTTTTAGGGCTGTGCTGCTTCTTCAAGGCCAGCAGCTGCCACAGGGGGGGTGTCCCAGGGTGGGGTGGGCATGGGGTGGCTGGAGAAGGTGGCACAGG
>VWZG01006518.1:660452-692833 GCA_013396735.1 Grallaria varia
GACTGGAGAAGGTGGCACAAGGTGGGGTGGACATGGGATGGTGGGCTGGGGAGGCTGACACAGGTTGGGGTGGGCATGGGGAGGGTGACACAGGGTGGGATGGGATGGGAAGAGTGACACAGGATGGAATGGGGAGNCACAGGTTGGGGTGGGCATGGGGTGACTGGAGAAGGTGGCACAAGGTGGGGTGGACATGGGATGGTGGGCTGGGGAGGCTGACACAGGTTGGGGTGGGCATGGGGAGGGTGACAGGGTGGGATGGGATGGGAAGAGTGACACAGGATGGAATGGGGAGGGTATCACAAGGCGGTCATGGGGTGGCTGGAGAGGGTGACACAGGGTGGGGTACGATGGAAAGGGTGACATGGGCTGCACTGAGGGCATGACCTGCTCCCTACAAGGTCCTTGGAAGAGTTTCCTCTGCCCTGCTCCCAGGCTGGAGTTTTATAGGAGCACAGATCCACATGGATCTGTGGATCCCCATCCTCCACCCCCTCCTCCTGCCGGCACTCCCCCTGCCCCATCCTGCAGCAAGCAAAGCACTTACTGTTTCCTGCTGAAATCGCAGAAGGCAATTAATTTCTCTCCACTCTCTTTGGCATCTGGTGTTCTGAAATACGAGTTCAGGTCTCACGTGGGATTTTTTTTTTTTATCCCTTTCTAAAGGTTGGGTTTTAGTGTGGTTTTTTTTTTTTCTTTTTTTTTGAAGCCTAATGAACTAATATCCTGTCCCGAGTGAATCTGAGTTCACTGATTCCTGAGACAAGGCAAAAGCATTGGCTGGGCTCCAACCTCCTCCAGAAAGTTTTTTGTGTGAGCAGCTTTTGAGGGAAATGAGAAGTGGCTGGACAGGAGGAGCACGGAGCCCTGGCAGGGACTGCACCCGTACACTCACTAATCAATTTGGGATCAACTTAAAAGAAACAGGGATGCCTGGTGTGGTGTTAGGGCTGGATAAATACATCCATCCATCATCTGTCCCCGAGAGCCCTGTTCATTGCTAGAAATATTTCCATATGTTGAAAGGTCTGTGTTTATTTTCCTTAATGAGTTTCTTGGCTTTTCTCCTTCTTTCTCCTCTGGTGTTGGAGGACAGATTTTGGAGCAGGGGACAGGAGGGGGTTTCCAGGTGCTGGGAAGCACGTAGGGGCCCTGCCCCTCCTGCTGCCTGGGACTGGGGTGATGGACAAGGCAGGGCTTTTCCAAGCCTTTGATGCCAGTTGGGATTTGGAGGAGCTGCCTGGACCATGTGCCTGGGCTCACCATGGAAAGGAGGAGGAGGAGGAGAGGTGGGATTTGCCTCCTGAGTGCTTTTGCTGCTGAGAGGAAGGAGGATGGCTGGTAGCTGGAGTGAGATATTTTGCTTCCTGGCCATCTCCAAAAACTTGGGAAAATCAGCTTGGAAGTGTCCAAAGAGGAGGCTGCACCATGGGTTTTTAGGACCTTTATGTTGGCTTTGAGATATAATGGGATTAGCTGTGGTTGGGATGGGATCAGTCCACCCTGGGACTCTTGGGTGGTTTTTTTCCTCTTTGTAGTCTTCTGTTCTTCTAAGAAATCGGAGGTGCAGGAAAGATTTGGCTCCTGAGAGGGGGAGAAAAACCTGCCTGGAAGAACTGCCTGGGCATCTCCTCCTCTAGGTTTTCCATGGAGCTGGGTGAGATTCCTCACCTGGGGCAAACTGCAGTGTCCAAACAGTCCAGCCCGGGCTAAATATGACAGTCCCTGCGCTCGCCAACAACACGTTTCTGACCTTCCCGCGTGCCAAACATTTGTGGTGCCTCAAGGCTGCAGGGCATCCACGAGGGAGCTGAATTTCAGCAGACCCCAGCAGAAGTGGGCTCTCTGTCTTCATTTGCTCATGGAAGCAGTAGTTCCTAATTTCCTACATGTTATCCTCAAATTAAGCCTTCTCCTGTGACTTGCATGCACACAGTGTGAAATAAATAAGTGAATCAGAGAATTGGTTCACTGCTGTGTCTTCCCAAGGCAAGGAAAAAGACTTTGAAGCCAGAAAAAAAGGGATTTGGATTTTTTTTTTTTAACATTTTGCATTTTTTCCCCTATTTTCCTCTCAGCAATCATCATTTTACCAACTTCTGCATGCGGGCTGGCCGGTGAGTATCGCTGGACTTTTTGTGGTGGGGTTTTGCCTTGTTGAGTTTTTCTTGCTCCAAGCACTTGAGCTGTTTTACCAATTTTTGTTGGTTTTTTTTTACTTTTTAATCCAGAGAAAACCCGGACCCCCTGGGCCCCCAGGACATCCAGGGAAAACAGGAGCACCTGTAAGTAAGAAAGCCCCCGTGTCCCCTCAGTCCTGCTGCCACACTGCTGCCAGGCTGGGGGACACTTGTAGGGTCAATGTCCCCAAGCACTTGCACAAGCTCTGGCTGTGCTGTAATTAAGGACCCTGGGATTGGGTTTCAAAGCAGCCTAATGGTTTTCTTGTGTGATTCCCACTGAACCATGGGGGTGTTTGATATCCATCCCCCTGGGTTTCGTTGGCAGCTGCAGCCCCTCTGCCCGTGCCAGCTCATTTCCCCAGGGCATCAGGTTCCTGCCTCTGGTTTTGGGTAGGGACCATGTGGATCCCTCCCAGAGGCACAAGAACCAGCCAGAGAAGAGCTGGTGCAGGATTTGTGCCCTGCACTGAGGGGTCACCAAGCCCATGCCCAACATCCTGGCATTGCTGGGAGATGATTCCCCCCACCTGGCACTCTGTGAGCAGGGCAGTGCCACGAGGCAAAGGTAAATGAGGGCAAAACTCTCCATCCTTGTCTCCCGTCGGGCACCAGGGAGGGATGAGGAGGCAGGGATGAGGAGGCAGGGATGAGGAGACAGGGATCAGGAGACAGGGATCAGGAAGCAGGGATCAGGAGGCAGGGATGAGGAGGCAGGGATCAGGAGGCAGGGATCAGGAGACAGATCAGGAGACAGGGATGAGGAAGCAGGGATCAGGAGGCAGGGATGAGGAGGCAGGGATGAGGAGGCAGAGATCAGGAGGCAGAGATCAGGAGGCAGGGATGAGGAGGCAGAGATCATGCAGGATGCCCATGCAGGGAACAGGATCCGGTGCCAACTCCAGACTTGTCCTGGGCGCAGACCCCATGGATGTGGGCAGGGTGGGGGGTGCCAGGGGGTGTGAGTCCCCCTGCTCTGCCCTTCCCAAGGCCATTGCTGTGTGTCCTCCCCACTCCAGCCCCTGGGGGGGTTGGGCAGCGCTGGGCACGGGGCAGGATGGGGGGACATGGCGTTGATTCAATCCCCGTTCGTGCACAGGGACCCTGTGGAGCCCCAGGGGAGCCGGGGCAGAAAGGCCAGAGGGGCTACACGGTGAGTGGGGTGCTGGGGGCTTGGGGGGCTTGGCTGCGGGGAGAGCCTGGTTTGGAGGGGCTGAGTGTGTGTGTTTGGGGCTGTCCCGAGACCCTCGGGGACCTTCTTGGGTCATCCCTGGGTAAGGGAGAACATAACAGGTTTGGGACCAGTTTGGGAATGGTGTGTCTGGTTTGAATGGGGTGTCCTGGGACCTTGCTGTGGTGGGCACGGGTGGCTCTCCCTGGCAGGGTCATTCTCCTGGTGTGGTTCCTCTTGTCCTGTGCCTGCAGCACTCACTCCAGAGGGTGATGGGCTCAGTCACTGCTCAGCCTTTGGGGGCTGGACCCCACCTGATGCCCCCCCAGGCAGGTGGACACAAGCTGGCATGGCTGTCCCAAAGTCCTTTTGTCACCTCCTGGAAACCACCCACCTCTGGAAGGGGTGTGTGAGCTCTGCCTGTGCTCTGCTGTGGGAGCAGCTGTGCCCTCGTGGGATCCACCCATTGGCAAGCAGGATTGACCAGCACAGCCGCCTGGGGTTTACCCCTGTGGACAAAAGAAAAAGAGAGCACATGTCCTAATCTCCCATCACTGGAGTTGTCCACCTGCTCTCCCACCTGTGCTCCTTGGTACCCAGCCCTACATGGGAGGATCTGGTGCATCCCAAATCCTAAATCCCCCTCGGCAGAGCTGATGCACAGTTGTCCCCCAGCACCCCTCTGCTTCCTGCTTGTTTGTCCTGGGTGCTGCTGGGCCACCCTGAAGGGACAGCACTGCCCATCCCTGCTGCTCCTCACCTCCCTGCTCACCCATCTCCTGGAGCAACTCCCTTCCTTCAACCCTCCAGTGTTTCCCATCTTGGGCTCCTCCCAGCATGGACCTTTCTCTCCTCCTGCCACCTTTGTCACTGTGCCTTCCTCGCCAAGACCAGGGTGGCTTTTCTTCTGCCCTGAGGAGTCAGGGACAGGCTGGGTTTACATGGATTGAAGCTGAAGGAGGATGTGGACGAGCTGGTGAGCAGGACACAGGCTGGGTCCTGGCAGCTGTGTTGAACCCCTGAGTCCCAAAAGCTGGTGGCAAATGGCAAAGTCAACACCTTGGGCAAGAAAGGCAGCGGTGCCATGAGGCTCTCCATGTGTCTGCTCTCCATCACACGTCCTGCTGCCAGGTGTCCTGTAACCCCCCCCTACCCCGTTCCCTCGCAGCAGGGACACACCCCAGGGAGGGTGTTTTACCAGCTGCCAACATCTGGAAGGCGTCACTGAGTGTGTTAAGCTGGTTGAGCATAAACACCAGAGCGTGTTGGTGTGGCTTAGCCAAAAGGTGCCAAATTATCCTCCATCTTCACATAAACAAGATCTGTGAGGGGCCTCAGGAGTTTGGGCAGGGGAATAGCACAGAAATGGGAAAAAAAGCACATTTTTTCCACCCATCACAGTCCACCTGCAAGCCCAGTGTCTTCAGTTTTGGGGAGCTGTGCCGTGGCCGCAGCCCTGGTCCCCTCTCTCCTCTTGCTTTGGCATCTGCCAAGACCCTCACATGGCAGGTTTCCAAGAGGAAACTCAGCTCAGCCTTGGACTCAGCTCTTGGCCAGCCTGGGGTGGCTTTTTTGAAGGTTCACGTTTCTACCAGACCTTGTTCCAAGAGGTGTTTGGTGCCCATTCAGGCTCCAGCAGGTCTCTGCTCCCTGCCCAGGGGAGGTGGACCCATGACAGCAGCGGCGAGGAAGAGGAGGAGGCATTTCATCCACCTGCATCAGCCCCTGAGCACGTGGTTGGGGTGGGTTTGCCCACGGTCTGGCTCACATTCGGTCCATCTCCTGGGCTCACTGGCCCACAGGGGTGCTTGGATTTCTTGCAAATATCAATAAATATTCCCTGAGATTTGGACTAGAAGTGGAATGGGGCAAAAATGCAGGGGGTTGTGTGGGGTCCCCCGTGTGTGCATGGCCATGAGTGAGCAGGGGGTGCCTGGGTGATGATGGGGCCCTTCGGGGTGGGAGGTGGGAAAGCAAATCTCCCCGAGACAGCTCTGATATTTTTGCAACCAGATTCTTTACTTGAGCAGTAGCTGAGGCAGCTGCATCTTTCTGCCCTTCCTTCAAACTCTGACTTTATAAACTAAAACAAAACCCAGCTTTTGGACTTGACAAAATGTTCCAAAATTTTTGAGAAATCCAAACAATCACAGTAAGCTGAGGGAAAATGTCCTCTCTTCAGTCCAGAGTACTCTTTAACTTGCCTGAATTCAGGATTTTCAGTGAGCTAAGGGGTAAAGTAAAAGCTGCCCCCAAGCTGGTGATGGCCAGTCCAGAGGATCTGCTCAGGCTCCAGCATGTGGGAAAGCATCAGGAATGGCTTGGAGCCAAGATGCTGATGCAGAAGGTTTTTGCTTGACCTTCTTTTAGTGCATTGCTTCTTCCATGCCTTCTGTGTTACTTCTTGCTCTACAGCCACTGGTTGGGACTATTCCATGATTTTGGTGGAGAACCTGGGCAGATCCACGTGCCAAATACTTGCAGCCCCTGGATTCATGAAGCTTTTCCCTGCCAGCCATGCCCATGTCCTGGCCAGGGGACTGGGTGTTCAGTGGGAGTTGCTGCAACAGCCAGAGCTCAGGGTTTAATTTATTGGTTTCATAACTATGTGGATTTTTTTTAATTTTCCATGCTTGGCTTTTTTCTCCCCAGGGTGAACCGGGGCTCCAGGGCTTGCCAGGACGTGTGGGTTACCCTGGCTCAGATGGCATCCCTGGCCTGGATGGCAAACCTGGGCCGTGGGGGCTGCCAGGGGAGCAGGTGAGGCATGGGCAGGGCATGAGCAGGATCAGGGGCAAGCTGGAGCCCCAAGCCCCAGGCAGGAGACAAGAGAGTCCTAATGCTGCTCCTTGTGTTATCTTGCCTCCTTTGGAATATTCCTCCTAATCCCACAAACCAGGCAGTCCTGGATTAGTGCCTTTTGGTTCGTGTTTCCCAGGGGAAAAAAGGGACTGTAGAGCATCCCACGTGTGCATGAAGGTGGTGGGATAACCAAAGTGCTGCAGCTCCTGGATTGTGGTGGGTCCAGGCCCCAGGGCTGGGCTGCTGCACCTGAACCTTTGAAAATAACATAAAATCATGAAATGGTTTGGGTTGGAAGGGACCTTAAAATCATCTCGTTCCATCCCCTTGCCATGGGTGCACCAGACCAGGTTGCTCCAAGACTTGGGTGGCTCAAAACTTGTGGGTGGAGAAAGAAATGAAGGCAATTATGGACTGCCTGGACAGTGTTCAGTCCATGGATCCGGTTCCTTGGTGGTGTGACAGTCCCTGCCCTTTTCCAGACCCCTGGCAGCAATCCCTGGGGAATACAGGCAGCACACCCGGGCTCGGGAGCTTTCTCAGGGGGGTTTTGGAGGACAGGGGCTGGACCGTGCTGTGGGCTGTGGGGCTCCCAGGAGCTGCTGGGCAGTGGGCAGGGGGGTTGGACATGGGTGGGAGGTGCTGGGCAGCCCCTCAGTGCCAGCTCTGCTCCTTCCCCCCTCTCCCCAGGGCCTGCAGGGCTTCCAGGGGGACCGGGGGCCGGCTGGCGAGAAGGGAGAAGAGGTAAGCTGGCTCTTGCTTGCCACGTGGTGCTGTGGGCACGGTGCGGTGCCAACCCCACTCCCAGCACGTGCCAGGTACTCAGAACTTTCATTACTGGTTTCACTGGTACCACATCCTGCAGTTCCTCTCCAGGGTTTGTCAACCAGGAAATAAAATGTCCATAAAAAAGTCAATGCTAGTGGTTTGCCACCCCCTTTTTTTTTATCCCTTCCCCCCAGCTTAGTCTTTTTAAGGCTCAAATTTTTAGAGCTGCCCAGGAGATTTTGGGCTCCTCTGAGGTTTGATCGTACTGGGGCTTTTGAAACCTGATTTCTTCCTTTTGAAACAGCAATCCCACGTGGTTTGTCATATATCACACATATCGTATATATATAATTTGATATATTATAGTATTTTTTTCTGATCCATCCTTTGCTCCCTCCTGCCTGTGGAGAGCCCTTTGCCAGCCCTGGGGGTGCTGGGACACTTCTGGGTCACCGTTGTGGGTGATGTGGTGCAACAGGAGCTGCAATGAGGTGACAGCACGCAGAGTTTGTTCCTGGGCTGCCTCATTTAGCCCGAGCTTGAGGGTCCCCATCCCCCTGAGCCCCACCAGATGTGTCCTTAAGCCAAGTCTTAGCCCCTGATGGTCCAGCTGAGGCTCACACAATCTTGTCCTTCCCATTTCAGGGTTTCTTGGGGGACCCTGGACCGGTTGGGGAGAAAGGAGAGAAGGGAGCGAAGGTGAGGGTGCCTGTCTGTGCTCCTGCCTTGGGCAGGGGGTTTCTCCTTCCCTGCTGTGGCCCCCCAGCCCCAGATGGTGCCCTCCTCCCTCGCTCAGGCTGCTCTTGGCTTTTCCAGGGGGTGAAGGGAGAAAATGGCCTGCCAGGTCCTGCTGGACTCCAGGTGAGTTAACAGGGAAGCCGGGGTGTCTCGCTCTCCCTGCTGTGCCAGGATTACTCCTGCCCTCCATCCCCTTTCCTGGCTGATCCCTTTGCCATCCCTGGCTCCAGCCCACGTTCTCCTGGCTTGGAGCAAAGCCCTTGTGGTCCCCTGACCCTCCTGCGAGGGATGGGACAGAGGCAGCTGCCACCTCGGCGTGGGCACTTCACTGACATCCCACTCCTGGCTTCTCTTCCAGGGCATGTTGGGGCTGAAGGGTGTGATGGGTTTCCAGGGTCCTGCAGGGCCAGAGGTGAGTGGTTTTGCTTCCTCTGTGTCGCCAGCCCTGCCTGAAGAGACGCAGGAGCCTGGTGGTCCCCACTGGAAAGATGGGTCTGAGGAAAGGGGGACTTGGGATTTGCAAGCAGACCCTCTGCATGCTGGGGGCAGGAGCCTCACCTTGCCTCTGCCATCTCCCACATGGATGTCTGAATCCCATCCTGTTCTCCTGGCTGGTGATGAACAGAAATGAGCCTTTGAAGAGTGTGTGGCATCCTGGTTTCTTTTAGGTGACCACCTTCAATGAGATGAATCCCAGGCTGGCAGCACCTGCCGTTTTCCACGCTGCTCTCAGCCGGGTCTTTGGGAGCATCCCATCCAGGACTGGGCTTGCAGAGGATTTGAAAGGAAAATTGGGGTGGTTTGGTGGTGAATGGAAGCACCTTCCAGCATGAAGGGGGTGGGGGAGCTGGGGCTGGCTGAGCGGGCATCGAATAGCTGAGGCTTGGTGTGAAGAAAAGGGGGGGAATTTGGGCTGAAGGAGAGACTCAAATCCAAAATGGCATCTTTTCTCTGCTGTTCCAGGGAGAAGGTGGCTCAGTGGGCCCCCCTGGACCTGCTGGCCCCATGGTAAGTCACAGATTTTTGGTACAAACTGTGGCCGAAGTGCAGCTGGTGGAGCTGGGCAGGACCCCCATGGGCAGGCTGGGATGTGCCACCACGTCCTGCCCAGGTCACCCCTGGGGCTGAGTTGTATCTAAAAATGATGCAGTTCATTCCAATGGAACCTCCTGGTACTGGGGAGTGGAATTGCAGGAGGACCCCAGTAAAGCCCCCCAGCATCCCCATGAGCTGCCTCTGCTGTCAGGGGAGATGCTTGGGGGTCCCCATGCCATCCCCTCCCGCGTGGTGAGCGTGGCCACAGGGCTGAGCAGGGTCTCTCCCTGCAGGGAGAGCCAGGCCAGCCGGGATCCGTCGGATGCCGAGGCATCAATGGCTCTCAGGTGGGTCTGCCCCAGTTCCCACCCTTTGCTGTTTGGGATTTCCCAGTCACCGTGCTCATCCCATCCCTTCCCTGCTCTCTCCGCAGGGGGAAATGGGCCCTCCTGGCATGCCCGGCCCGCGGGGCCCCAAGGTAGGTGCACCCAAGGATGGGGTGTCCTGGGATGGGAGGGTGTTCCGAGGCTCACCTAGCCTGGGGTGGTCTCCTCCAGCTGGGCTGTGATCCCAACCCACCCCAAAAACCTGCCGAGAGACCGGGGTGGGGCTGGGAATCCTTTCTGTGCCCCTTGCCGTGGCAGCTCTTCAGCAGCTGGGAATTCCCAGGAGAGCATTCCCAACCCGGTGCCTGCAGGGATTTGATTCCAACAGCAGCTCCATGTCCCTCACTGCTTTGCAGGGTCCCCAGGGATTGCAGGGCAGACGTGGCCCCCCCGGCCCCAGGGGCTCACAGGTAAGGGGGGGTGTCCTGGCGTGGATGATCCCCCCACTCCGTGCTCCTGCTGGCTGATGGAGGAGCTGCTGGGATTTGTCCCATGTTTGCAAATGGACAAGAATTCCTTCACCCTGGGGGTCCTTATGGTCCCCAGGGAGTGGGAGGGTGGGAAGGGCTGTGTGGGCAGGGTGGGCAAAGGGTGAGCTGGTGGGCACGTGGTCCCTGTGGCAGCCCCTGTGGTAGGAGGTGTTACCCACGGAGCAGGACAGTGAGCAGCATCCCTCTTCTCCCAAACATCCCACTGCCATTGCTTTTCCCCAGGGTCCAGCTGGGATGGAGGGATCCGCTGGTCCCAAAGGAGACACCGTAAGAGCTTCTTGATGGCCCACTTTGACCTTTGGGGGGTGAAGCCCAGGTTTGGGGGCGTTCTCCACAGGGGCCTGGGAGGTGGGCTGAGGGGTCCCTGCCCCTGCTTTTGGAGGGGAGAGGGGACGACGCTTGCAGCAGACCTTGCAAATCCCATCTGGAGGTCCCTGGTCACCCTGGGGAAGGGATGTGGTGGGACTGGATGCTCTCTGCCCAGAGACACAGGATGATGTCAGCCTTCTCTCTGGTGACCAGTGGCAGGACCCAGGGAATGGCTGGAGCTGTGCCAGGGCAGGGTCAGGTGGGATCTCAGCACAAGGTCCTTCCCCCAGAGGGTGGTGGGCACTGCCCAGGCTCCCCAGGGCAGTGGGCACAGCCCCAAGGCTGCCAGAGCTCCAGGAGGGTTTGGACAATGCTCTGAGGGATAGGGTGGGATTGTTGGGGTGTCTGTGCAGGGCCAGGAGCTGGACTGGATGGTCCTTGTGGGTCCCTTCCAGATCAGGATACTGTGTGATTCCAGGATTCTGCTTTCAGGGTGCAGATGGTGCCCCTGGCAGGAGGGGACAGTCAGGACTGGAGGGCCCTGGGGTAAGTCCATGGGTACAGGTGTGGTCTCTTCTCATCCTCCCCCTCACAGCCCCCCAAAGCCTTGGAGGACATGCCCTCTCTCCCCCAGCTTCCCTCAGTGCTTGTGGCACAAGGGCTGGTGGAGATGGCAGCCCTGTGTCATTTCCAAAGTTCATCTGACTCTGCTGCTTTCAGGGACCTCGATGTTTTGGTTTTTTCCCTATGGATTTATCAGCAGAGGTGACCCAGCCCTGCCCAGCCCTTCCCTTGTGCCCTCCTTTTCCCAAGGGGTTTGGATGCCGAGCTGCCCTTTCTGAAGGATGAGGATGTCAGGGCAGCCTGACCTTCCTCCTGCCTGGCCCACAGGGTCCCTGTTGCTCGTGTCCTGAGACCCCAACTGAAAACAGGGGCTTCCAAAAAGGACGAGGGGGGTGGGATGTTTTAGAGGCTAACAAGGACCTCATGCTCCTACTGGGGAGGGCTTGTGTGTCCTCTGCAACCTGTTGGGGAGCAAATCCCACCATGGCATCAGCAGTTAAATTGGTGCCTCCCATTTATCATCATCATCCCAATCACATGTAGTGTGAAAGGGTCTCCTCCATGAGTGAATGTGAGACTTCCCTTTTTGTTCTTTGAGGGTTTTTTTAATTTGCATTTTGTGTCTTTCTCTGAAGGGGTTTATTGGCCTGCCGGGTCCAAAAGGCGCCCAGGGAGAGCGGGTGAGTGATGGCATCCCTGCCATCCCTGCTTGGCATGCGGGAGAGCTGGCTCAGAGCAGCCCAAAGCACCAGCGTGGTGTTCTTGGACTTGGTGTTCAAATAGGCAGCAGCTGCAGCTGCTTGGGAAGGCAGAGCTGCCCTTGGGCCCATCTTGCTGCAGTAAGAGGAGCTTTCAGACACCACAGGGTGTCCTGAGATATCACCTGCCCTGGGAGGCCCAAGGGAAGTGGGAATGCTTTAGCCTGAGCTAAGGATCACAGCAGTGAGGGCAAGGCACTTGTCATCCCTCTGCTGGTGTCAAGGGTGCCACCACCAGCTGCTGCAGGTGTCCTGCCTGCCGGGGGACTGGGACTGGCATGGGGGCACTAAGGGTTGGTTTGGTGGGCGTTGAACCCAGAAGCCCAGCAGCCTCCCCACCACGAGGAGCAGTTCCAGCAGGTGCCTGCTCCCAGCTCAGGAGGTAAGTCCTGTCTGAAACAGGGCAAAACTCTCTTTATTTGCTGCCAAAATCACATCACAGCTTGCTTTGGTTGCAAGGAGGGGCATAAGGGGGTTTTGTCAGTGTACCCTCCACTGCTGCTGCTCTTGCAGGGCTGCCGAGGTCCAGGTGGAGCCAAGGGAGACCTGGGAGCCAGAGGAGACAAGGTACCACATTCCTAAGCTTGTGGTGCCTCCAGTTGCTTTCTCTTCCGTTGTTCACACGTGCTGCACCCCAGCTGGTGGGTGGGTTGGTGTGGCTGCCTGAGCACCCAGGGGACCTGCCAGGGACCAGGAGGGCTGGGCAGCTCACTCTCTGCTTGATCCCACCACGCTGCTGCCGCCTCTGGTCCAGCCTTCCCTGCTCTGTTCTCACTGTGGCTGTTTAAAAATATTGCATTTCCCCATTGTTGGTGCCCCGGGGATGCTCATGGAGGAGGGTCACAGGGTGTTCACCCAGAGCAGCCCCGTGCCCGAGGCTGGGGGTTTGGAGAGCTGGGGCAGCAAGTGGTGGGTTCTCCCGGGGAATTCCTGCCAGGAGCCCTGGGCACTGGCTGTCCCTGCTGCTGTGACACTGTCTTGTTCCTCCAAGGGTCCACGTGGAGCACAAGGAGCAAAAGGCCCTCCAGGGACACGGGGCCAGGGTGGCTTGCAGGGCTTTCCTGGCCCCCGAGGGGCAGTGGGGCCCCAGGGACCAGATGTAAGTGCCAGGGATGGTCCGGGGTGTTGTGGGGTGGGATGTGTGTGTGCCCACATGTGCAGGCAGTGCCACGTGTGCTGCTGGCAGAGGATCCCTCCTAAGAGACCCCTCTGATGGCATCACCCCTGGCTTGGGCACCGCTGGCCCCTGCTCGGCCATGGGGAGCTCTGCCCAGGGGTGCCCCCAGCACCCAAACAGGGCTCTGACTGTGCTCCAGACCATCCTGGCTGTGCTGCCATCCCAAAATTCACTGGGGGGTTCAGCAATGTGAGCTTTAAGCAGGGGAGTGCCAGCCCTCCTGAGCTGCCTCTGCCTGGGTGGCTTTGCAGGGATCCCACTGAGTCCCTGCTCTGGGTCAGCACCCTCCCAGGTATTTGGAGGGCACAGGTCTCACAGATTGGTCCCTTTTTGCCCCTCTCTGACTCCTGCCAGGCTCTCTGCCTCCCAGAGCCTGTGCTGGCAGCTCTGAAGGGCTTTTGGAAGGCTTATTCCTGCAGTGTGTCCTCCAGCTGAGCTGTCAGGGTGGATGAACCCTTGTGTACATCGATATTTCTGCCTGGGACCTGAGGCCAGGCTGGCTGCTTATCTTTAGTGGTTTCCAGCTTCTCAGGAGAAGGGAGATTGTGTTTCCCCCCCACCTTCCAGGTGTGCAGCATCTCCCTGTGGGTGATGCCATCCCCCTCGGGGAGATTTTGGGATGACTGCCTGGATCTGCTCTCATATTTGCTCTTCAGGATGGATAACAAATTCTCCCATCTCTCCAAGAGCTGGAGACTCGGCAGGACTCATCTCCATGCCCTGTCCACCCACCCAGGCAGCGCTGCCGGCACACGGCATCGGGATGGAGCAGGGCTGGGATGGATGGATGGATGGAGCAGGCAGGAACCTTGGCAATCAGTCCTTTGAGCTGCCTTAAACTGGAACAGCAGGAAAGAGAAATATTCAGCTGTGTTGTTTTGGGCCACATCAAACTGCTGAGCTTTTTTTTCCACCCAGTTTTATAGTCCTGAAGAACGGGGGAAATCCCCATTCCCACCCTGAAGCTTGACTGGAGCCCCAGCTCCCATTGCCATTAATGTCACCTCCGGTCACACTCCCGTGTGTTTGTCCCTACACCAGGCAGCAGGACGGTGGCTGAGGGAGCCACCAGGGTGTGTTTGCCCTGACTGACTCCTCTCCTCTCTCCTGGCAGGGCGAGGAAGGCCAGATTGGCCCAGCAGGGCTGAACAGCAGCGAGGGACCCAAGGTCAGCACCGGCAGTGGGTCTCCTGGTTTCCCATGGGCTGTCCCCATCCTTGAATGGAGAACAGGGATGTGGCTGCCCTACGCAGGGGCACCATCCCAGTGCCCACCCCAGGGAGGGTGCCCAGCCTCTTGTCCCCCACCCTGTGCATGGCAGAGGCTGGATGAGTCCCCTCAGTGTCCCAGGGTGGAGGGGCTGGGCGAGACCTGCAGAGTTGCCTAAAATGTCTGTGTTTCCATTTCTGTGATTTTTAGGGAGGACAAGGACCCGATGGCCCAAAGGGAAGCCCAGGACCACGGGGAGCCCGGGTAACTAATGGGGTGTTTGGACTTGTGGCTGGATCTTGGAGCATCTTTGTGGGAGCTTAAAAAAACCCTGGAGCCCCTTTGCTTGGCCTGGGATTTGCTGGGGCTGAGCCACCATTGGGCACTGTATTTGCCTCCAAAAATGCAGCTCTGCTGCTGGCAGATGGATGTTTTTGCGATGCCTGATGTTTTCCAGGGCCGTGTGGGTCAGCGTGGGCTGGTTGGAGTCCCTGGGCTGCCTGTAAGTAGGAGATATCCCACATTCCTGTGCTGGCAGGTGGAGCAGCATCCTGGGATGTGGCCGGATCAGAGGGTCAGGCTCTGCTTGGGAATTTGCACGGAATAAGCTGGGGACGAGCGGCTCAGGCTCTTGCGTGTTGCACAAAGTGTTTTAACAAACCACCTGCCCCACACCACAACTTCCTTCTTAACGCTGAGCAGAGAAAATTCCAGGAAATAACAACTTTTTGAGAAAGGCGTGTTACTGAGAGCTGTGTTTGCTGAAGGAGCCAGCAATAAATAGCTGGGGGTAGGAGAGGGGGGGTGTGGAGAAACACAGCCGAGGTGTTCACGGTGGGAACGGGTTTCTTCCCACACTGGTGTTATTTCCAAAGGTGGGATGGAACAGGGAGGAGCTGCGGGAGCTGCGTGGGATGAGCCGTGCGCTAAGAAACTCACAGCTCCATACACACCAGACAGTGCCACTGCTGATTTTCCACCTTTTAACTCTGGAGGGAGGTTCTGGGGCTGGAGGAGCCCTCAGTGGGTTGCCCTGACACCAGAGTCAGCTTTGCTGAGACAAGACTTTCCTTCCAGGGCTCGCGGGGTGTCCCGGGAGCAGAAGGCGCAGAAGGAAAGCCTGGTACACAGGTTCCCATCCTACACTCTGTACTTGGCTCTAGGGGAGGGTCGGGGTGGGGAGTTGTATCCAGAGGGGGAGCTGAGCCCAGCAAGGGGACCTTCCCAACCTCCCAGTACCCATGGCCGTGCAGGTCAAGACCTTCACACCGTGTTGGACCTTGCCATGATGCCACGGTGGGACCGGGAGAGGCTTCTCCTGCTTTCCCATCCTCATCCTCACCTGCCTTGTCCTGCAGGGTCACCCAGGGATCGTGGGCAGCCCGGGCAGGAGGGGATCTCCGGTGAGTAGAGCTGATTTCAGTCCTTCCTCCCCTCTGCTCAGCTCTTTCCCCATGGGAATGTGCCTCTAAATTGTGTCCATGGGCTGGGGCACGGGTGGTGGGTGGAGGCAGACCAACCCAAGGGTGCTCCTTTGCCAATCCTGCTGAAGGGGGAAGGATTTGGAACAGGGCAGTGTGATTTCCCATCCCTGGCACTGCTGTCCTGATCAGGTTCAGCACAAATTTTGCGGCAAGTTTTCCCTTCTGTGGGATTTTATGTATTTATCTTTGCTCTAAAATTCAAAAACAATTTAAAAAAATAAAAATCTGGCACTGTCTTGGAAGGCGAAGATGAAAACTGCCCTGCCCTGGGTCAGAGAGACCCCTGAGTGCGCTGTCAGTGTGTCTGTGGTGCTTCCATGAGGAATCCAGGAGCTGGATTTTAGGGGAAAGTCCCAGTGTTGCTTTCACCAGGCCAAGCCCTTCTCCTGTGCTTTGGGTTGGGCTCAGACCCAAGGGAGAGTCTCTCCATCCTGCCTTCCCTCCATTGCTCACCTGCTGCCCTTCTCTCCAGGGTTTTGCTGGTTTGCCGGGGGGCCACGGGCACGTCGGACCTCCTGGATCAATAGTAAGGGGGGAAAAAAATGTTCCTCTTGCATGAAATGCAAAAATGTTCCTCTTTCCCTCCATGTTTTTTTAAGGGGCATGGCAGTGGAGCTGCTGCTGCTGGTGGGGGAGATGGGACTTCCTTTGGGAATCAGCAAGGGTCAAGGAATCTGTAGGACCTGATTTTACTTTCCCGTTAAAAGACATTAAAAAGCCTCAGTTGCAGAAAAGCTGGGGCCAGAGAAAAGGAGAATCATTGTCCTCAGGAATTAGGCTGCTCCAGGGGTTGTGCAGCTTCCCTAAGCCTGGCCGGGTGTCCATGGGGGATGGCAGCTCCTGGAAACCCTCCATGCCTGGATGCGCCTGGTCCTGGGTCCTGGGAGGAGATCCTGGTGGAAGTGGGTGGTGCAGGTTCAGGGAGAGGGTGGTGGGCACTGCCCAGGCTCCCCAGGGCAGTGGGCACGGCCCCAAGGCTGCCAGAGCTGCAGGAGGGGTTGGACAATGCTCTGAGGGACAGGGTGGGATTGTTGGGGTGTCTGTGCAGGGCCAGGAGTTGGACTGGATGGTCCTGGTGGATCCCTTCCAACTCAGGATATTCTGTGATTCTGTGATAATGATTCTGTGGTCTGGAGTGGAGACCCAGAGCAGCTCCTGCAGCTGGAAAAGCTTCTCTCTGAGAGCTTGTGATGACCTTGAGGGCAAGTATTGTCACCTTCCCTGGTGACAACCCTGCCAGCCATGGGAGGCTGATGTGCAGGAGCCACCGGGATGGGCCACAGTGGTTGAGTTTGTCCCCAGTGTCCCTGTTTGCACCAGGTGGCACCTGACCACGAGCACAGTGTGGGGGCTCAGGGGGGCTTGTCTCCCCTCAGCCTTTTGACTGACACCTCCTCCCCAAATAATTCCACAGGGCTCTCCGGGGAAGCCTGGACCTGATGGAGACCTGGGTTCCGTGGGCCCAAAGGTGAGATCTGGGCTTTGGGGGAGCCGTGAATGTGGCAGGGGCTGGTTGGAGCAGCGATGGGGGTCAACAGCCCTTGGCTGCCATGGGGGGACCTGGGGCCATCCCACGGACTCAATCCAAGGGCTCACCAGATCCCATGGGCTCCCCAGGGATGGGAGGATGCCTGACTGTGTGCTGGGACTGGGGGTTCCCTAATGCCCTCATTTTGCCTGGCAGGGGCTGCCTGGGAAGCCTGGCTTGGAGGGGCCACAAGGACCTGTGGGCACCTGTGTAAGTGACAGACCTGCCTGGGGAGGGGGTGGCTGGACTGGGGGAGGCTGGAGCAGTCCTGGGGTCCTGCCTTTCCCTCAGCCTCCTCCTCCCCAAAACACGGAGCTGCCTGGTGGTCCTGGCTGCCTCCTCACCCCGTGCTCTTTCCAGGGTCATCCAGGACCTGCTGGTGACCGTGGGAGGCCAGGGCGCAGGGGAGACAAGGTAGGGTTGGGACACCCAGCACAGCAGTGGGGGGATGCTCTGGGATGGGAGTCCAGGCTTCAGAAGTGTTTTTGAGCTGTTGGACCCAATGGCTGGGTTTGGGTGGTGTCTGAGGTCTCCACCCATGGCAGGAGAATGGGTCGAGGTGGCTCCCACATTGTGTGGGTTCTCCAGCACTTCTGCTCAAACTCCTGTGGATTGTTCTAAAAGCTGGGGGTCTTTTGGTTGGTTGGTTGTTTTTTGGGGTTTTTTTGTTGCTATTTTTTTTTGAAGAGGTTAATTCATTAAAACACATGGAGGAAAGGAAATCTTTCTTGCTTCCTAACAGGGAGAAAGGGGAGCCCAAGGTCCACCGGGATTTCCAGGAAAAGCTGGTCCCAAGGTGAGTTTGCTGCTCCTCTGGGCAGCTCCAGCCCCCTGGACTGAGCAAGTTCCCTGTGGTGGGCTGGGAATGGGGAAAAATGGAAAATCCTTCCCATGGGGAGCTTTTGCTAATCTCACAGCATCGAGGGCTAAACGGGGGAGAGGGGCTCAGATATTCTTTGATGATGTTCTTTAATGATGTTCTTTGATGATGTTCTTTGATGATGTTCTTCGATGATGTTCCGTGCCCCCAGGCCCTGCCAGGTCCACCTGGGCCCTGTGGTGCTCCTGGCTCCCAGGTAGGGTTCCATGTGCTACCTGTGTGCTCTCTTTGGGGCTGCTCTGCACCCTGTGGTCCCTGTGACCCTTCCTGGAGTGTTGGCAGCATGGATCCATCCCAGACTCCCTTGTGGGAGCAGGCAGGACCTGGTCCCACTCCCACCGTGGAGGTGGTCCCAGCACACAGGGGTGATCCGAGTGGGACTCCTGCTCAGGGTGCCCCAGTCCTTCTTCCTGAGCATCTTTCTTGTTTCAGGGCAGAACGGGTGATCCAGGTCCTCGAGGGCTCCCAGGGCTGCCCGTAAGTGCAGAGCTGTGCTGAGGTGGGGTGGTGCCCCATGGGATGAAAGATGGGTGCCTGCCCTGGAGAAACTTCATCTCTGGGCTGGTTGTGGGGCAGAGCACAGCCCCAACCCAGCGTGGGTGGTTGGGTGGTGACAAGGTGGGCAGAGGGACAGCAGTGCCCTCCCACACCTGCAGCAGCGAGGCACCTGGAGCAGGTGGTAGCTTGCAGACCTTGTGGTGGCCCAACTGCATCAGCCACGGGGCTCCCACTGGCTTTGCCCTCCCTGGAGCTGCAGCCAGAGCTGCATTTCAGGGTGCCTAAGTGGCCTTTTGGCCTTGCAGGGTGTTCCTGGCATGCGGGGACTGGACGGCATTCCCGGGAAACCTGGCTTGGTTGGAGAAGCTGGGGCCCCTGGAGCTGCTGGTGCTGCTGGCCCACCCGGGTACCCGGTGAGTGCAGTTGGGGCTCCCCCATCCATGCCCAGCACATCCCCCTGGCTCAGGAGGGGCAAGGATTGCACTGGTGCACACTTTGGGGGAGCTCCCTAAAGCGCCTGCAGGAAGGGAAGGAAAAGGGAAGCTGGTACAAGGAGCTTGAGGAGCTGGTGCCATGGCTTCTCCTCCTGTGGGCACGTGGTGTGCCAGGACACCCCAGACCCAGCTCAGGAGCTCCAAAGGCCTCCTGAGTTCATGCAAATTGCTGCTGAGGTGGGTTGTTTGTTTTCAGGGCCGCCAAGGTCCAAGCGGACGTGAAGGGCCTTTGGGGATGAGAGGAGAGAAGGTAAGGGGAGAGGAGGGAGTTTGGTTCCCCTTGTCTGGCCCCAAGGGGGCCTTGGGCTTGCCCTGCTGACCTCTCCAGGGCTGCAGGGACAAGGACCCCTCCCAGTTTGGCCACTGGCTTTGCCCAGTGGGATGGGCGTTTACATCTCTGGTGCGAGAGGGAGAAGAGCCCTGCCAGCCCTCCTGCCCAGTGGGGTCTGCAGGGTACCTGTCTGGAGACCACCACAGGTCTCCTGACATCTGGGTCCTCTCCAGGGTGACGTGGGAGATCCTGGGGGAGCTGGTGT
Organism: Grallaria varia; assembly: GCA_013396735.1. Taxonomy (NCBI): domain Eukaryota; kingdom Metazoa; phylum Chordata; class Aves; order Passeriformes; family Formicariidae; genus Grallaria; species Grallaria varia. The sequence continues at coordinate 679,461 of VWZG01006518.1, forward strand.
CCGTGGGCTGGATGGTGAGCAGGTACATCAGCTGGGCATCCGTGCCCTCCCCTCGCTGGGCTGCTCCAGCCTCCCACTCCCCATGTGCCATTAAAAGAGGAGGTTGCTGATCCTCAGCTAAGCCAGAGGGTTAAAGCTGGGTCTGTGTTAGTGAGGGGTAAATGAGCTGTGCTAGGCTTGGGCTGTGTCTTTCCTCCCCAGGGACCACCAGGAGCACCGGGAGTGGAGGGTCAGCCGGGGCCCAAAGGCGAGCAGGTGGGTTCCCAGGGGTGCTGGGGTGATGCTGGGGGTGGTGCTGGGCTCACTTAGCCCTGCTGATGGAGAATCACGCAGGCACCTGAATCCACGGGGAGCTGTTTGAAATCCGCCCCCAGTATCGTCATGCCTGGAGACTGACGTTGCTGGGAATGGAAGGGGATCCCCCCAAAGCCTGGTGGCTGGTACAAGGAAAACTGGGCTTTTCCCAGTAGGGTGGGAAATGGTGGAGGGCAGAGCCACAGGCAGCTGGAAAAGGCAGCCAAGAATAATTCCGGTCATCTTTATCCTGTGCAGGGAGAGGCAGGAACCCACGGAGCTCCAGGTGTCAGAGGCAGCCCTGGGGAGCCAGGGGATGATGGACCAGAGGGACCTCCAGGACGGCCTGGGAAGCAAGGGAAGGAGGTACGTGTGGGACTGGGACTGTCCCCACGGGGGTCACCAGTGCCTGCTGGGGTCTCTTGTCAGGGTATCACAGGGTCACAGAATATCCTGAGCTGGAAGGGACCCAAAAGGACCATCCACGTCCAACTCCTGGCCCTGCACAGACACCCCAACAATCCCACCCTGGCCCTCAGAGCGTTGTCCAAACCCTCCTGGAGCTCTGGCAGCCTTGGGGCCGTGCCCACTGCCCTGGGGAGCCTGGGCAGTGCCCACCACCCTCGGGGAAGAACCTTTCCCTGAGATCCAACCTGACCCTGCCCTGGCCCAGCTCCAGCCGTTCCCTGGGTGCTGTCCCTGGTCCCCACAGGGCAGAGATCAGTGCCTGCCCCTGCTCTGCCCCTCCTGAGGAAGCTGGACCTGCGATGAGATGTCCCCTCAGTCCCCTCCAGGCTGATGGGAATGGGAAAGGTGCCACCCGACGCCCTGGCATTGCCCCAGGCAGCCTGAGATGCTTCTGTGGAAGGAGGGGGCTGATGTTTTGGGGTCCCTGTGCTGGGCAAGGCGCTGGTGGCCATGCTCAGCATTTTGTCCTCGCTTTTGGGCTCCTGTGGGTCACAGCTGGGGGGACCTCCTGGCACAGGCAAAGCTCTGAGGCCATGCCCTACCCAGCACCCCAATCCTGGCCAGAGGAGGGTGGAGAAACCCGTGGAAGTCAGAGCTCAGCTTTTAACCTGCCCTGAGATGGGGCTGGGGCTGGAAAGCAGGGAAGGGCAAAGAAGGTTTGCTGCCAAGTCCAGATGGGGGCTGGGCTGCCTCACCCACTGGGCACCCAGTGTCCCCACAGGGTGGGTGCTGGGTGCTGAGGAGGGGGCTCACCTCCCATGGGAAACCTTGGACTCTGGGAGCTGCAGAAAATCCTAGGAATTGTCAAATCTCCATAATTAGGGTTTCATTTCTCATGGGCATGACCACATGAGCCGCTGCATCTGATGTGGGTATGTCCCTCCGGGCAGGGTGACACTGGTGACATTGGAGACCCAGGCGAGCCAGGACTGCGGGGACGGAAGGTGAGGAGTGTCTCTGCCTCTGTCCCTCCTTCCAGCACCTCGGAACACCCATGGCCTGCTCAGCCTCCCCTGCTCCCTGTGCCACACTGGGGACAGAGCAGGACAGGGCTGTCCCCATGGCCGAGGAGCCCTGGAAATGCAGGGCTCAGCACCCCTCCTGAGCACCCCAGGGTGACCTGCTGAGTGTGTCACCCAGACTGAGAGTGAAACATGTCACCTTCATGCAGATGCTTCTTTAATTGCTGTTCCTTTTCCGTCTTTGTGGTGACAGCTCTGTCTCCATCCCTGAGCAGGGTGATGCTGGTCCCAGGGGCCTCCCTGGAGTGTCTGGTGCAGGAGCTGCCATGGGGAAAATTGGAGGAAAAGGCCAGAAAGGGGAGAAGGGCCAAGAAGGTTTGATGGCAAGTACAGGTGGGGGCTGGGCTGCCTCACCCAGTGGGTGCCCAGTGTCCCCACATGCTGGGTGCTGGGTGCCAAGGAGGAGGCTCACCCCCAGTGGGAAACCTTGGGCTCCAGGAGCCACAGAAAATCCCAGAATTGGCAAATCTCCATAACTTTTTCATGACTCATGGGCATGACACCAAAATTGGGTCTTGTTGGCCCAAAAGGATGGTTTGGGTTTGTGGGGTTGTTGGGGAGATAATGCTGCCTCCAGCCAAATTCCAGCCCCTGGTGGGCTGGGACCCTGCTGAGCACATCTCCCTGTGTCCCAGGGCCAGGTTGGTGTCACTGGAGCTGCAGGACCTGCTGGAGCCAGAGGATGGTTTGTAAGTCAGGTCGTGTCCCTCCTCCCCTTTCGACCCGTCACAGACATGATGTGGGGACGTGTGTGTGACTGGGAGCACTGGGCAGGGCACCCAGAGGGTGATGTGTCTGTAACTGGGAGCACTGGACAAGGCTGAATCAGTGGGATTTCTTTTGTGCCTTGAACAGGGTGGGACAGGACTCCGAGGTCCTCCTGGGCTCGATGGTCCCGAGGGAGAGAAGGTACGGAGGGATTGCTGGCTCCAACCCTTCATCTCTGGGTGAAATGTCCTTTTCCGGTCATTTCCCAGGCTCTGCTCTGGGGGATGTGGTGGGACTGGCTGCATGGAGGAGCTGGGTCAGGCCTGGGCAAGCTGGTGACAGTGGGGGACCTGCCATGGGACACCCCCTGAGATCCAAATTCAGCAAGGCAAGGAGGGGGTTTTCCAGGGGACAAAGCTGTTTCCCCTTCTTCCACAGGGAGATCCAGGACCACAAGGCATGGATGGACCTGCTGGCGCTGCAGGATTAGAGGTACTGATTGTTTGGGATATTGTAGAGCCAGGAGCTGCCAAAGTTTCCTCAGTGCTCCACCACTTCCAATCCAAACCAAAGCTAAGGGATTTATTGTCCTTTCCCTGCCTGGGTCGGGAGGGGTTTTTAAAGCCTTGGCATGGAATCCCAGGAGGTACTTTGACATTTGGGGTCAAGGCATGAGTCCCTTTCAGCCGAGCACCCAAGGGTGCCTTGTGGAAGGCTATGGAATCCTGCTATGGAATCTGTTCCTCCCATATGCCCCTGGTGCTTCCTTGGCCAGCTGAGAATGATACAAGGGGAGAGGATGTTCAAAGTGCCCACAGAGGTGAAGGACATGGTGGTGATGGGTTTATTCTAAACCCCCAACATTCCCACAGGGACTCGCTGGAGATGACGGAGCGAAGGGAGATGGAGGCAAGCCTGGCCCAGCGGTGAGAACCAGCCCTGCCCCTGCAAAACTTCCCTGGGAAAGGGGTTTGGTGGCATTTTGGGATGGAGCAGCAGAGCCTGGGGCTGTGTCTCACCCTTGGGGTGGCCACAAAGGTTGCTCTGCCAACCCTAGTGCCGGCTGTGGCTCCCAGCTCCTGTGCTGTAAGTGGATTCCCCAGAGCCAAAGTTCCCTAAAGGAATTTTAATACAGCAATTAAAAAGCATGCCAGGGTGCCGTGGCCGCTGTGCAGGTCATGCTCAGCTGGCACAGTCTGCCTGAGGCAGGTTCAGAGCTCTTGGTTCCCTCTCCCAGGGCAGATCTGCTGTGTCCATGTGGATGGGGGGCTCCAGGAGCCTCCTGGTGCTCAGGGACACTCATGGTGCCCCACGGTGGGTGTTGTGGTCCTGGTACTGACACACACAGCAGGTGTGTTATGGATGCCCTGAGCTCCGTTGAAGGATGAATCCCATCTGCACCCCTGTTTTGCCATGTTGCAGTGCCGCTCTGCCCACGCAAGACGTGCCCTTATCATGGAATCACAGAATCCCAGACTGGCTTGAGTTGGAAGGGACCTTAAAGATCATTTCATTCCACTCCTTGCCATGGGCAGGGACACCTCCCACCAGCCCAGGTTGTGCCAAGCCCTGTCCAACTTTGCCTTGGACACTTCCAGGGATCCAGGGGCAGCCACAGCTTCTCTGGGCACCCTGTGCCAGGGCCTGCCCACCCTCCCAGGGAAGAATTTCTTCCCAATATCCCAACTAACCCTTCTCTTCGGCAGTTTGAATCCATTCCCCCCTGTTCTGTCCCTCCATGCCCTAAACCACTTATTAACAAAGCCAACTCCCTTATCTCAGGCAATTGTTTTTGCTGGGAGAGGTCGGGATGTGGAATAAACTCCAGTTAAAGCTCAGGTGTAGTTGAAGCCCCTCCAGAGGGGGCTGCTCAGACCCTGCTCCGGAGGGTTTGGGTGACCAGTGCCCCCCTGTGTGTGCCCCCCAGGGCTCAGCAGGGGCTCGGGGACTGGCAGGTGCCCCCGGGCTCCGGGGGTACACCGGGCATGAAGGAGCCAGGGGAGTGACGGGCACCAAAGGAAAGCCAGGCCGGCAGGTAACTCCTCCCTGTGCCATGGGACGTTCCCGCAGCGGGGACATCCCTGTCACCTCTCCAGCACTACAGATCCCTGGGGAGAACAGCCCCAGCCCAGCTCCCAGGGCGAGGTAGGCGCTGTGCCCTCGCCCTCCTGCCTTGCCCTGGTGCCAACCCCGTGTTTTGTCCCCAAATGGACTCAGGGCTCTCTGGGGCCACCGGGCGAAGCTGGAGCCACAGGGCTGAGTGGCATCGAGGTGAGTGGGCTCCTCTGCTGCCCCATTCCCATTCCCATCCAGGTTTGTGCCCATCTGCCAACCTACCTGGTGTGTAGGTGAATGACCTTGGAGCTTGTTCTTTGGACTCGGGTTGAATTTTGTTTTCCTTCTTAGGGCCTGTCGGGTGCAAAAGGGGTGCCAGGCAAGCCGGGAAAACCAGGACAAATGGTGAGGAGTGGGATGGAGCCATGCTGGTTCTACCTGAAACAGGCAGTGGGATGCTGGGATCTCCTGGCTTTGATGGGAAGCATTTTCCCCCCACAGCCCCATTCCCATTCTGCCCAACCTGTTCCTGCAGAAGTCCCAAGTGGAATGTTTCAGCTTAGAGCATCCTCCCATGCTGGCCGGGGCGAGGGTGGGCAGGGAGGATGAGAGGGGCATCCTTGGCACAGCATCCTCACAGAGGGCTTTGCTTCCCCTTTGGGATTCTAGGGTTCTCCAGGACAAGCTGGTCCTAAAGGATGGAAAGGTCGCAAAGGAGAGAAGGTACTCCCCAAAATACTCCTCTGGGGATGGCAGGGGGTGGCCAAGCCTCAGCTGGTCAATGCCATGGACAGAAACCAGGGGGAACCAGGAGAGGCCTGTTTCTTCCCACTGGCAAATGTCTGCCTGGCAAACACAGGATGCCCTTGGGCTGCCTCTGCTGGTTTTTGGGTGAGGGGCTGGCAGATCTCCCCAGCTCAGCTCCTCCAACCCAGGGCTGCCCCCACCCTGGCTCTGGTGCCCCTGGGGAGGGCACAGGGGACCTCCCAGCTCTGTCCCATGGCCTTAGTGTCCATCCCACAGTGCTTGGTGAGCTCTGTCCACACCTCCATGCAGGCACAGCTCCCCTACCCAGTCCTGGTGTGGGATGTGGCCGAGCTGCTGGAGACCCACATCTCCCATCTCTTCCTCCCTCAGGGTGATGTGGGGCATGAAGGGGCAAAAGGGGTCCCTGGAGAAGCTGGCAGACGGGTAAGTGGCACTGTTGTCCCCATGGAGGGTGGCAGGAGGCACAGAGCTGACGTATGGGGAGGTTTTGCAGAGGTGCCCTGGTTTGTTGGGGGCTCACAATCCCTGGTGGGGGCAGCGAGGGGGCCCAGGGGTGACTGACTGATTTTGAAATTGCTCCTGAGTTTCCAATCTGTTGCTCCCAGGGCAAGAGAGGAAAGATGGGCCACCAGCCCCCACGAGGTCCCCGGGGCCCCAAGGTAGGTTGGTTTTGCCCCCCAGGGCAAGGGTTGCCTTGGCACCTTGGCAGTTTGGGGGTGCTGCCAAGCCAGGGCTGCTCCCACCTGCCTGAGCCCTGGATTAGGAAGGGATAACCCAATACAGCTGGAGGGCTCTGTGTCCCCAGTCTCCCACACCCCCAGCCCCTGTTGGTTGCTCTCCGTGCCAGAGGCACTGGAGCATCACCCTGGGCACAACAGCCAAGGCTTCTCACTTTTGCATTTCAGGGCCATCCAGGTGACAAAGGGCTTCAAGGACCCCAAGGGCCCCAGGGACCCTACGTGAGTATCAGCCTGGAGGTTTTGGGGTGCTGCTGCTCCCTGTTTGACCCCCGTGGGCACCACTGCATGACCCAGCTCTGTGGACACCCAAAGCAGAGAGCCCTTTAAAACAAGTGAATTTAAAACTAGTGAGGTTTCTAGGTGGTTCATCCATCTCCTCTTGCTTTCTCCTCCTGAATTCACATCCAGCAGGGTGTGTGCAGTCAGGCAAATCACATCATTTCTAATATGTGGCTCTGGAGACCAAACCCTGCCCTTGCAGGGAAGTTTCTGATGCCAGGCAGTGCCCCTGTTCCCAGAGAAGCTGCCATGGCTGGAGGGACCAGCTGTGGCCAGCACTGGCAAAAAAAATCAGACTCAAATATCTCTTTTAATTACTGGAAATGCCTTTTTTTCCCTCTACTTGAAATAAGAAAATCCCAACTTTGGCAATTTCACCAAAGAAACCCAGGATGTTCGGCCCACCAAGGCACCTGAACTTCATTTTTAAAGGGGTTTGCTGAGGGATCCTCCCACAAGCGAAAAATCAAAGACAAGCTGAGAAAAAAAAATGCCTCAAAGTTTCTAGTAGTGCCTGGAAGCCTCAGAGTGCTGGCAGCAGCCTCGGCTGTGGTGAGGTCCCTCCTTGCCAGCTCAGCTGCAGAGTGATGCAGTGCCACATTTCTCTCTTAGGGCATACCAGGGCTGAAGGGCATGAAAGGACACCCTGGGCCCAAAGGACACAAGGTAGGTGACATGCACCAGGCACAGCAGGGAACCTGCACCCAAGCAGAGTTTAATTTGCTGGACGTCTTCATTTATTCCCCTCTTGGTGAACCCTGATGGTTGCAACGTCCTACCATGGGGATTGACCACCGTGTTCACAGGGGATGGGAGATGGAAGTCTTTAGATTTGCCCCCAAACCAGGTCCTTTTCCAGCCTCTCCATGCTCATGGAGTTGCAGGAGCAGCCGTCTTTTAATCCACTGCTGATGCAGCGTGAAGCTCCTCTGTGCCATTCTTGAGAAGCTGATGGATCCTAACTTGGCTTGTGAAGCCAAGCCCATCCCATTCCTCAACCCCATGGCCATAAATAAGAGCGACAGGCAGTCCCTGGCGATGGGAAGCTGCTCACATCCTTCAGGAAAATGAAACCCTGGGGATCAATAAAGTTTTAAATTTATTGTGAGCTCAGTGAGCTGCAGCAGAAGCTGAAGTGCAGGAAGAGGGGAGGCTGTGGCAGCCTCTGCTGGGCTTTGTCCCCTGCTCCACCATGTCTCAGCACAGCAGAAATTTTCTTCATTTTCCGAGAGTGTTTCCTGGGAATTCCTGAGGTTTTCCTGAAAGCTATTTTAGTCTGGTATAAAATGCTTTCACTTTTGCAGCTAAGCATCATCCGTCCCGCTGCCTCCCTTCCCAGCCACATGGGTACAGCTAATTCTGAATCCAAAGGATGGGTGTTTTGGATTTTGGTTTTTTCCAAAATTTTACAGCCAGCCAGAACAGGGAACTCCCCATTTCCAGCCACTTGCTGGAGGCCAGGAGATGTTTGGCCTTAGGAAATGTCCCCAGGCAGGTACCTCCTGCCAAAGTCAGGCAGCAAACCCTCCACTGCCCACCACTGATGTGTAACCACAGCAGAGGCACCAACACGCCCCTACAGGGCAGAGCTCCCCACCCTGGCTGGTGTCCCAGGCAGGTTCTGCCCTTCTCTTTGCCACCAGAGCTCTCCCTTTCTCTCTCCTAGGGCGAGAAGGGCAGCATGGGTGACCTGGGCCAGCAAGGGGATGATGGTTTCAAGGTGAGTGCTGGTTTTTCCTCTTTTCCTTCATCCCACTGGTCCCTTGTCACCCTGTGTGACATCCTGCCACGTCTCCTAGGGCAAGCCAGGACCCCATGGTGTCCCTGGGAGGCCAGGACCCAAGGGAAGGCAGGTAAGGGAAGTGTGGAGAGGAATGTGTCATGAGTATTTGGGGTGAAATCTTCATATATCCATGTGAAATCCATGGGAAGGGATTGGGTGTAGAAGGATGCAGGGCTGGGGGTTGCCCCTTGCAGCGCCCTCATCTTCCCTGGTGTCTTTGTAGGGTGACAGTGGCCCCCCTGGCCCAAGGGGACACCCTGGAGTCCCCGGGACACCGGTGAGTCCTTCACCCTCTGGCAGGTTTGGGTTCAGTCCTGACCCCACAGGGGTTGCACCGGGCTGGGGCTTTGATCCCACCTGCCTCCCACTTAGCTGGGTCTTGTCCTTTCCTTCCAGGGCTTGTCTGGACCCAAAGTAAGTAGTGAGGAACACCTGGAGGTGGCATCAGCCCTGTCAGGACACCCTTCCCTCCTTCCTGCTCCCTGGGGTGCAGCGGGGCCCCGTGGGCACCCCGGGGTGCAGCTCAGCACAGCAGCATCTCCACACCTTGCTTTCCTTCCCTCCTCCACCTCGTCCTTTGGCAGGGACTGAGGGGCTTCCCGGGACTGCCAGGACCCAGGGGCACCCCGGGAATGCCGGTAAGTGGAGCCCCAGTCACCCCTCGTGCCAAAATTTGGGTCCTTTGCTCCCCCAAATTTGGCAGCAAGGTCCTGCCATGCTGCGCCGTGGGGATGTCCAGCTGCTGGCACTGCCAGAGTTGCTGCCAGCATTGCAGGGGGCTAGTGGGCAGCAGGCAATGTCACCAGCAGTGTCACTGTCACCCAGGGTCTCGCCGGCCCCCCTGGTCCCAGCGGACCTGCACTGGTGCTGTCCCAGAAGGAGCTGAAGGTGAGGGGCTTCCCATCCCATGTGGTGGGTGCCACCAGGGGAAGGAAGGGGCTGACAAGGCTGCTGTCCCATGTCCTGCTGCTTCTGAGGTCCCCTGGGCCCAAGGACCAAGCAGATATGATTAATCCCTTTCCCACCATGCTTGTCCTTGTCCCCTTCATGTCCCAACCTCTCCCTCAGCACCCAGTGATGCTTCTGGCCAGAATAAGAGAATGGAGCTCCTGTCAGCTTGGATATATCCCCCTCTTTTTCTTTTAGCACCTGATTTATTCCTCCAACCACCTGAATTACACGGCAGTCTGGGCTCTGCTGGATACTCTGGACCAGGAGCTCCAATCCCTTGTTGACCATCCCAATGGCACCAAAACCAACCCAGCAACCACCTGCAAGGAGCTGCTGCTGGCTCACCCCAGCCTGCCTGACGGTACCGGGGTGCACGTGGGGTCCCCCCCGTTGGCCCTGGATCTGGCCAGCTCTCCAGAGCCTCCGCAGGGATGGGCAGCTCTTTGCAATTGAAAGGGAATAAGGATTTGGAGGGTGAAGTCAGCTGGGTTTCATGAGCATCCCTGGAGAAGTGGGTTGGAAGCCAGGCTGCATCCCAGGAGGTTGAAGCCAAGGACGTGCTACCAGCTGGGGTGGGATGGCACTGTATGGCACCCTCCCTGTGCCAAAACCCGGGTGCCAGGAGCTCCCCTCTGCCTCCCTCCAGGGCAATACTACATCGACCCCAACCAGGGCAGCCCCCAGGATGCGCTGGTGGCCTTCTGCAACTTCACGGCGGGCGGAGAGACCTGCATAGCCCCCGTCCACAACCAGGTATGGCGTGGCTTTCATGGGGCAGCTTCCGCCCCGTGTTACCCCTTGGGGTGGGTGAGGATGAGGGTTGGTGGGGCTGGAGAGGGACAGTGTGACCAGTCCCTTGTTGTGGTGACTGGTCCCTTGCCAAGGTGGCCACTGCCATGGTGGAGAAGTTTGGAGTGAGGATCCAGATCACAGTGTGTGCCCAGTCTGCAGAGACAGGCCGCATATATGGGTTGTATGCTGGCTCCTTGTCCTGCCAGTGCCACTGTCACCTGCTGGGACAGCATGTCATGGTCCCCGCTCCCCACAGGTCCCCATCAAGGCTTGGTTGAGCACCTACACCTCTGAGGACACCTTTGAGTGGTTCAGCACCCTGCCTGGGGGCTTCCTGGTGAGTGCCCAGTGGGAAGAGCCAAGAGGACATCCTAGTGCCCATCCCGCTGTGCTGGGTAGCACCCAGGTCACACTGGCCATGCACAGCGAGATGTGACACCTCCTTCTGCAAGGAGCTCCAAACCAGTGCTTTGGAGGCTGAATCCTGCCCAGTTCTGGCCTGGGAGGAGCACAGCCCACTCCAAGCAGCCCCCGCTTCCCAGCGTTCTCTCCCATTGTCCCTGCAGCTGGAATACACGGGGGCCAGCCCGGTGCAGCTCCGTTTCCTGCGTCTCCACAGCAGACTGGCCACCCAGAAGGTCTCCTACTCCTGCAGACCGGCCGCAGAGCGGGGCCAGCCCCAGCCCGAGAAGGAAATCCGCTTCCTGGCCGACTCCCGGGAGCAGAGCTATGCAGCCAGCCTGCAGGGCTGCCTGGTAAGCCTGGCCCTCTCTGTGCCTGGAAGAGCCCCCTGAACATTTGCAGAGCCCCCTGAACATTTGCAGAGCCCCTCAACGTGCATTTGCACCCCCAAAGTTTGGGATAGTTCTGATGGATGAGGCTTCACGCAGTGGGATAGGGATGGAAAGCATCCCTGGGGCCAAGGAGCTGCCCTAGTTTTTGGCTGCAATGTGGCAGGGGATGAGGTGGACACGGGGGATGTCACCTCCTTGGAAAAGCCAGGAAGGGCTGGGGATGACCATGCTGGGTGCCCCGAGGAGCCACCAGAGCGGCCAAGGGGACAGCAGGTGCTGCGCCAGGGTCCTGGAGGCCCCTGGGCAAGGGGTTTTGGTGCCACTCAGCTGCCCCTCGGTGCCCCTCGGAGCCACCAGAGCGGCCGAGGGGACAGCAGGTGCTGCACCAGGGTCCTTGAGGCCCCTGGGCAAGGGGTTTTGGTGCCACTCAGCTGCCCCTCGGTGCACATTTCAGCCGGACAACGAGTCCTCCGTCAGCGACACCATCTTCCAGTTCAGCACCGAGGAGCTCTGGCTGCTGCCCCTGCGCGACCTGGCTGTGTTTCACAACGGCGACGCCTCGCACCAGTTTGGTTTCACAGTCGGACCAGTTTGCTTCAGCTGAAACTGGTGCCACCCAAACCGAGCCAGCCGGTTCCCTCCGCAGCTGGGAGGATGTGTGTGGGTGCTGGGGGTAGCACAGGGGCTCCCACCCCCTCCCCAGAGCTGCCAGGTCTCTCCAAGATCCGTGTTGGAGGCTGCATTATGCCACGGACTACACTTACTTCCTCCTGGAGTAGAAGAATATTGTTTACAAAAGTCATTTCTCTATAAATTATATATATATATTATATATGTATATATTATATATGGAAAGGTGCTGTTTTAATGACTGCTTGGGGGAGGTTCATGTAATTATAAGCACTGGAAACTGTCTGCTAAAGAAGGGAAAAAAAACCCGAGCAACACTACTGCCAGCTTGGGAGGAGGGGCAGGAAAAGGGCTTTTCTTTGCCAGGGTCAAGTGCACAAATACTTGGAGCGTCATTTCCCCAGGACGTGTCTGAGAAGCCCAGTCAGCCTGGGAGAGCCTGCCCAGCTCCAGCAGCTCCAGCCCAGCCAGACATCAGGGGCTGCAAAGGGGTGCAAAAATGCAGATCCCCTCAAGTCTGGCCTCTGGTTTGGGTCTGCAGCTCACATGGGAGGGTCCGAGAGGGATTTTAGTGGTGTCGAGTCGGCTGCCGTAGCAAGACTGAGCTCAGTGTCACTCTGGGTGAGCAGGGGCAGGATGGAAACCCCCCATGCCACCTTATTTTTGTTATTCCCAGCAACATTCCCCTTGCCTCTAACAGTCCCACTCTCCCTGGGCTGCGTGGCCCTGTGGCACCATGAGCAGCACCCCCATTTCTCTGGTGCACAGCCCCCAAACCCCTGGATCTCAGCTGGCTTTGTGCTGCACCCCTGGTTTTCTCAGCACCCCTCTGTGCCCAGGCTGCCCAGGTGAGGTTGGACAGTGATGGCAGTGCCAACAGGGCAGTGTGGCAGCCAGGCCATACCCTGCAGTGGGGGTCAAGGGGAGCAGCAGGAGGAGCTTTTGGAGGGGGGACACAGTCCCCAGGCCATGGTTTAATTGACACCAACTCTTGTGTCTGCCTGTGCTGCTCTTTACTATCTCCATTCCTGGTGTAGCATATCCTGGGGAGAGAAGCAGAGCATGGTAACAAACATACCATCTTTATTATTATTAAGTTTTTTGCCTGATTGCTCGTTTTTGCCATGCTTTGCCTCACCTCACCAGCCACACAGGCCACAACCCACCCGAGCTGTGGCTGCCAAAAAAAAATCTTTGTCCATTTTCAGTGGAAACTTTTGAGGACAGATTTTAAACCGAAGTGGTTTGTGGGTTTCTCCAGTATTTCCTTCTTAATTCAAGCAGCAAACACATCCCGAATAACTCCTTTCTGGCTGTAAGGAGAAAATACACTCATTGCCCAAAGAATTCCACCTGCACTTCCAGTACTGGGAGATATCCACAAATCTGGTGGGCACTGGGTACCTTTGTGGGCATCGATGCCAGCTGGCACTTGGGAAAACTGAGGGAAGGGCAGGTCAGCTCTCCCTCTTCCCTGGTGTGATGGAGACGGCTGGAATGTGCCAGCATGGAATGAGCATCCATGTGCTTTTGATAAATCTGCAGCTGGAAGGGAAGTTCCTCTTTGGTCTGTCCTGCCTATCCCCTGGGGAAAAAAATTCCTAGGATGGTTTGGAAGAGACCTTAAAGCTCAGGTTGTTCCACCCCCCCGCCATAGATAGGGACACTTCCCACCAGCCCACGTTGCTCCAAGCCCTGTCCAACCTGGCCTTGGACACTTCCAGGGATCCAGGGGCAGTCACAGTGTCTCTGCCCAACCTGTGCCGGGGCCTGCCCACCCTCACATGGAGGAATTTCTTCCCAATATCCCATCTATCCCGGCCCTCTCTCAGTGGGAAGCCATTCTCCTTGTCCTGTCCCTCCATCCCTTGTCCAAAGTCCCTCTCCAGTTCTCCTGGAGCCTTTTTTTGGCGCTGGAAGGAGCTCTGAGGTCTCCTCGGAGCTTTCTCTTCTCCAGGGCAAACATCCCCAAAATCCCTTCAGCATTTCATGGTTGCAAAACCAGAGTGACACCGACCTGTGCTGCTGCCAGGGATGGGATGGGGTGGGGTGGGGTGGGGTGGGGTGAAGTGGAATGGGATGGGGTGGG
>VWZG01006518.1:694336-708607 GCA_013396735.1 Grallaria varia
CTGTGTGTGTAGGTCTGTGTGTGCTCTGTGTGTCTCTGTGTGTCTGTGTGTGTGTGCTGTCTGTGTGTGCCTGTGTGTGTGTCTGTACTCTGTCTGGGGGTGTACTCTGTGTCTGTGTGTCTGTCTGCTCCTCGCACCCCCATGCCACCACATCCCCACCTGAGGGCTCCCCCATCTCCCACTCCCCCATCTCCCTCTCAGGGCTGTGCTGGGTCCCTGCTCACACTCGGCTCCTGCAGCAGGAGCTCAAGGCACAGCTCAGGCCTTGGAGCTCCCGTCCTGCAGCAGGTTTGGTTTGCACTCTGAGCTCAGACGTGGTGCTTTGATGTCACATCCCTGAAAGTGTCCAAGGCCAGGCTGGACGAGGCTTGGAGCAACCTGGAAGGTGTCCCTGCACATGGCTTTCAATTCCTGGCTGAGGAGGAGCTTTAAGTCCCTTCCAACCCAAACCATTCTGTGATTCTTTTTGGTGTTTAAGGCTCCCAGGTGCCCCTGATCTGCTGGCCCAGAGGGTGGCTGACCCCATCCCCAAGGAGAATCCCAGTTTGGGGACACTTCCCAGGCCCCAGCGTGGTGCTGGCCAGGATGATGGGCTGTTCAGCAGGGCAGGGGTCGGGTGCTGCAGGAAGGCAGGTTTGTCCCGATGTGCAGGGTCAGGTATCCCAGTCAGACTGGAACAGCAGGTCGGGATGCAGCCTGACACTTCGGGTTTCTCTAAGGATAACCCCAAAACTGCAGTGGATTCAGCCACTGAATGCACAGGAGCAGAGGCAGCACAGGGTGTTTTCCAGCAGCTGGGCTTCCTTGTGTGAATTCCTGTGAGGTGTGGAGGAGGAGCTGGGCGCAGCCTCACCTGGGCACTGGCTCCATCCCTGCTGCGTGGGCAGGGTCACATCCCTCCATCCAGCATCCCTGTGCCCGTCACTTCGCTCTGGCAGTGATGACTCTTCCCTGTGGGAAAACGCATAGAGATTTTGCCCCCTGGACCTCTTGGCCAGCCAGATGCTGTCTCTGGAGAAATCCTGCTGTAGCATCCCTGTAGGAGAAGAGCAAGGGGCTGCCGGCCCGAGGAGCAGCATTTTGGGCCATGCTGGGCACCCAAAGACACGTGGCTTCACCCCTGGCAGGGAGACCTGGGGCTGCAAAGAGGTTCTTCTGGATTTTTGGAACAGGCTGCCCAGGGAAGGGGTGGAATCACCATCCCTGGAAGTGTTCAGAAAACATACAGATGTGGCACTTCCAAGACATGGTTTAGTGGTGTGTTTGGCAGCACTGAATGTTTGGACTTGATGATCTTGGAGGGCTTTTCCAACCTTAATGATTCTAGGAATGCGCCCATCACTTCTGTTCCCCTGTCCCTCAAACAGTCCGCTCCTTTCACCACACTGCAGACCTGTGGGTGAAGCCTGTAAAGGAGAAATAGTTTCATTTAAAGGCTAATTATCATTAATCCATGGCCAAAGGAAGCTTAAAAGGGTGAACTAATTACCTGTGCTAATGTGCTTTGTGTAACGAGGCCAAAGGGTTTAATTAGAGCTGGTGTCTCATGACAGCAGGTTATTGCATGGTATTTCTGGCTGAGGCTGGTCCAGTCAGTCACATCTGCTGGTGTCACTAACGGAGGGGACACTCTGCCAAAGCCATGTCAGTGTTGCAGAGGAGCAGCTGTGAGCTCCATGAACCCTTCCTAGAGAGATTCACCAAAGGGAGGATTAAAACCCAACAAAATTCCACTTTTGTGGTAAAACAAGTAAGACTTGGCAACTGGGTTTGTTACACAAGAGCAGTTCTTGCTCCTCCTGTTTCAACGTGATGAAGGAGGGGGTTGGTGCCTTTGTAGGTTCCACCAGCCCCAGGCTGGAGAGACAGACAAGTGCTAGAACCTGTCTCCCATGAGGGAGACACATCCTTGGGTGATCACAATGGCTCTGGGTGCTTTGGGGGTTATGCTTTTGGGTGTCTCAACAGTGCAAGAGGTTTCTCTGTGCTGGGAAACTTCCTCTGCCCACCAGTTTTGCTTCAGGCTGTGTGTGGTGTCCCCCACACATGTTCCCTTCTCAAATCTGGGCTGATGGAGCCCTGAACTCGTCTCTCTTTGCCACAGGGATGAACTGGCTTTTTCGTGCAGCCCAGACGTGCACAGGAGCTGCTGCTGAGGTGAAAATTGTCCTGCTAGGGGCCAAGGGAAGAGTTTAGCCCCGTCAGCGTGACTGGGATTGTCAGTGCCAGTTCCTCTTTCTGTTTCAGGAACTGGGGAAAAAAAAAGATTTCCCCATTTGGTAAAACCCCTGATGAGCATTAGCTCAGCTCTTTGGGGTGATGGGTGCTTGGATCCCAAAGGGTTCCTAGCACTCCCCTTTCCTTGGTCTCTTTTCCAGATGACCTTCTATTTCTCGGACACTGCGGTGCTGCTTTTTGACTTCTGGAATGTCCACACCCCCACAGGTAGGCTGCCAGCCCCAGCCAGGCCCTGGGACACCCATCCATCCATCCATCCATCCATGCATTCCATCCATCTATCCATGCATTCCATCCACCACCAGCTGTGCTCCCTGCCCAGGGGAGTGATGGGCTGGGAGGGGGCACAGCAGGACCCCCCCAGCATAAACACTGGAGTGCTGGAGCATGGGGGGCTCTGGGCAGAGCTGTGATGGGCTCCACACACCTCTCATCCCAGGGCTTGGAGGGCACTGCCTCATTTTGGGAGGACCTCCCCTACCCTGCTGAGCCATGCAGATCTTCCCATGCCAAGAGCAGGTAACAGGGAGGTGTGGGAAGCACCTATTCTCAACCTGCCAACCCACCCAGCTCACTCAGTGGTTGCTCAGCTTCCCATTTCCTTTTACACTTTTTCTTGCTTCATTAAATTATTCTCCCATCATCGTATTTGAACTCCCACAATTTTGTGTAGTCGATGCAAAGTTGCGTATTTTTTTCACAGCAACCCCCTCCAAAAAAAATCCTCCCTAGTTATTTCAAGGGGGACATGGTGCTAAGTACACCATTCCCCACCACTTCACAAACCTGCTGCCCGGCCCCAGTGCCAGGAGCCTTCCACCTTGTCCAATGGATAAGGACCCCATGGATTCCAAGCGTGCCAGGACCCTCCCTCGTGATGTGCAACGTTGGAGTGTCTCTCCTAAAGTACCACAAACCCAGCGTGGGTGCCGTGAGCCCAGCCTGAGTGCTGTGAGCCCAGCCTGAGTACCATGAGCCCAGCCTGGGTGCTGTGAGCCCAGCCTGGGTGTGTGAGCCCAGCATGGGTGCCCTGAGCCCAGCCTGGGTGTGTGAGCCTAGCCTGAGTACCATGAGCCCAGCGTGGGTGTGTGAGCCCAGCGTGGGTGCTGTGAGCCCAGCCTGAGTGCTGTGAGCTGAGCCTGAGTGTTGTGAGCCCAGCCTGAGGACCTCGGGGGGTGTGTGGGTACCATGAGCCCAGCGTGGGTGTGTGAGCCCAGCGTGGGTGTGTGAGCCCAGCGTGGGTGTGTGAGCCCAGCCTGGGTGTGTGAGCCCAGCGTGGGTGCTGTGAGCCCAGCCTGAGTGCTGTGAGCTGAGCCTGAGTGTTGTGAGCCCAGCCTGGACAACATGAGCTGTGTCCTGCAGGGATGGTGCTCTCGGTGTTGGTGATCCTGCTGCTGTCCATGCTCTACGAGGCCGTGAAGATGGGCAAGGCTGTGCTGCTGCAGAGGGCACTGCTGGCCCTGCCCCGCAGCCTCAGCCAGGAGGCCCTGACGGAGCCACAGGAGGGGGACACCAACCCTGCACAGGGCAGGTACCGCAGGGACCCCCCTTTGCACCCACTGATGAGTGGGGGGGGCTCAGGGTGGGGTCTGTGTCCCCTTGGCCAGTGCAGGAGGGAAGAAGGGCAGTAAGGAGGCAGCCGAGGAGTTCTAGGAGAAGTAGTTTCCCCCAGGAATGGGGTATTTGTAAAGCCTGGGGACGTGGCTCCAGGGCATCCCAGCCCCTTCAGGTACTCTGAGAGTTGTCCAGGGTGGTGTCTAAAGGCTCATTTTCCCCCAGGAGCCAGGAAGGTCCTCATGGTTTGGGGATGGGCACAAGCAGCAGATCTGGCCCCAGTGATTCCTCCCTTTGGAGCCAAGCCCTGGGTTTTTCCTCTCGTGTTTAATCCCAGACCATGCCTGTGGCTGCTCTTCCTGCCAACCTCTTAATAATACCCTCCCCTATAATATCCTCATTTTCCTAATAAAATGCCCTTTGGAGCAGGATTTCCCCCTGCACTGATGTTTGCAGCCCCCATCCCTCTCCTTGCTCCCCAAACCCGTCTCTGGCTGCTCCCAGATCTGGGTGGGAGGGGATGTGGGCTGCCCCAGCCCCTCGTTGAGGGGGTTTCCCATCTCCTTCCGCAGGTGGTTCCGGTACCACGTCGGGCAGACGCTGTTCCACGTGGTGCAGGTAGTGCTGGGCTACATGGTGATGTTGGCTGTCATGTCCTACAATGCCTGGATCTTCCTGGCGGCCATCGCGGGCTCCGCGCTGGGCTATTTCGTGGTGTACCCCCTGCTCGGCCGGGGCTAAGCCCCCTCTCTGGGGTGGTGGGACACGTGCTCCCACCTCCTGCTCCTTCGTCTGGAATTGCTGCTGTCACTTCTGCTGGGTCTGTCCTTGTCCCCCGTGCTGGGGGGGACGCAGAGCCCCAGGGACTTGCTGTGGGACTCTCAGTGCTGGCCCCGCTCGGGTGGGGCAGTGCTGGGGGGAGAGGGAGCCCCATGGCCAGCACTGCCACCAGCTGAGGTTGGTGGCTGTCCCCCGGCTCTCAGGGACCTTTGGCCGGGTGATGACAGTGAGGAGGGTGCTGGACATTTCCTTCCCCTCCCCACTTTTCGAGGAGGTTCATCCTGGCTGGTACAGGAATGGTCCTGTGACTTGCTGGGGAAGGGGACATGCTGGGGACAGGGCCCCCTCCCCTCCTGCCCAGAGCTGCCCTGCACCAAGCCCTTCTTCACACAGTGCCTTCTGGGGGTGCAGGGGGGTCCTGCTGCCCCCCACCCACCCCCTTCCTGCCAGTGCTTCAGGAATGGGGTTGGAGCAGCCCCCGAGCTGGGGAAAGCTGCTGCGCTGGTTGCCTCTTGCTGCTTCCTCAGGACACTCCTTTTAATAAAATCATCTCAGTCACTTGGCTCCTGGTTTTGTGTCACTGCTGGGTGGTCTCAGGATGTGGCACCCCCTGGTCACAGTAGGAATAGGGATCCCCAGCGCTACTCCCCAGAAGGGAGGTTCAGGAATAAAGACCATCTAGTCTGGCTTTAAATAAAGCTTTTCCATTTTATTAATTATTAGAAGCATATCTTTAAACATTTGTATAACTTTCTTAATAAAATATCCTGAAAGAGACAGGTTTTAAGTTCCCAAAGCAAGGCACTTTAGGGGCGGCCTCCCAAGGCACCTTGGGGGGCCTCCCCGAGTGGGTTAGGCCGGGCACCCCCCTTTTGGGGGCAGAAACTGGCACCTAAAGCCCAGGTGAGTGTCGGAGTGCTGGTCCCTGCTCCGTGCACACCTGTACACGCGTCTCACACCCATGAGTCCTGCAGATCCCCACCAGCCCCAGGGCTTTTGGCATTGCTTGTGTGGGGGCTGCAGCAGTCCTGTCCCCCTCCCCACGGTGTGCAGGGCTGCTGGGGGGGGTTGGCAAACCCAGGTCAGCTCACTGCCCCACTGTCACTGCAGGGCCCCAAACCTGCAAAGCCTGAGAGCTGGAGAAACCCGAGCACGGTGCTGGGAAGCTCCAGAGGGCAAGGGCTGGGATCCCTCCATTGCACAGTGAGATGAGCCTGGAGACAGCCCAGTCCTGCCAGGCACAGCTGGGGACACAGTGGGAGTGCCACCTTCCCCTAAAGATTTCACTCTGAACTTAAATAGCTGCTAGAAAACCCCGGGGTGGGGGTGACCTGTGAGCCCAGCTTGGGTACCAGTGTGAGCCTGGTTTGGGTGCCATGAGCCCAGTCTGGGTCCCACAAGTCCAGCCTGGATGCCATAAGCCCAGCCTGGGTCCCACAAGCTCATCCTGGATGCTGTAAGCCCAGCCTGGGTCCCATGAGCCCAGCCTTGGTCCCACAAGCCCAGCCTGGGTCCCACAAGCCCAGCCTGGGTCTCACAAGCCCAGCCTGGGTCCCTCAAGCCCAGCCTGGGGCCCACAAGCTCATCCTGGATGCTGTAAGCCCAGCCTGGGTCTCACAAGCCCAGCCTGGATGCTGTAAGCCCAGCCTGGGTCCCATGAGCCCAGCCTTGGTCCCACAAGCCCAGCCTGGGTCCCACAAGCCCAGCCTGGGTCCCACGAGCCCAGCCTGGGTCCCACAAGCCCAGCCTGGGTCCCACGAGCCCAGCCTGGGTCTCACAAGCCCAGCCTGGGTCTCACAAGCCCAGCCTGGGTCCCATGAGCCCAGCCTTGGTCCCACGAGCCCAGCCTGGGTCCCATGAGCCCAGCCTTGGTCCCAGAAGCCCAGCCTGGGTCCCATGAGCCCATGCTTGCCCCCGCTGTCGCCCCCTCAGCAGCACTTCACTCCACCCTGCATGGCTGTATCCCTGCCGTGCCCCTGCTTTGTCATCATGTTTTCCATCATCCTCTGCAGCCTCCACTCCCACTGGCATTCCCGGAGCCCGCCGGGTAGGGTGGTGGTGAGCAAGCTCTAAGGAAACCCCCCGGATTGGGGCAGGGGACAACCCCGGGGCAAGCAGGAGCATCCCACAGCCCCATCGCAAGCGGGGCCGGTGCCAGCACCCCCAGCAGCCCCAGGCACTTGTGCTGGGGGGCAGAGAAAGCATCTCTTCAGTACAGCATTTCTTCAGTAGAAAAGAAAATAAGGCAGAAGTAGGACAGAGCAGAGTGCAGGGGGTGCCCCGTGCCGGGCTGGGGCCACCCCTAGTCTGACCTAGCAGGCCCCTGTGGCTGTGGGCAGCCCCCCACGGCAGTGGGGACCCCCGGCCAGGCAGTAAGGTCTCGGTGGTTCCCATCCCCTCCCTCTGCCGCGGTGCTGCTCTCCATCCCCAGCAGCACCATGGCTCCTATTCCCCCTCCCCAGTTCCCCAGCGGCCCCAGGGCCAGTCCACGGCAGGGGGAGCTGGGGCTAGAACTCAGTCTGCACCCCCTCACCGCTCTCTGTGGTGCCCCTGGGCTGCAGGGGGGTCATGCCCTCGCCCATCTCCTGGGCACTGGGCTGGTGGCACACTGTCCCGGTGGCCAGGGAGGGGCTCTCGGCTCCGGGGGCAGGTGATGCTGGTGGGACATGGGGCACCTCAGCCTCAGGTGGGACATCACCTCGGGCTTTGGGTGATTCTGGTGTGGCGTGTTGCACGCTGGGCTCGGATGGGGCATCGGCTTCGGGCATGGGTGATGCCGGCAAGGATGATCTTGGTGTGACATGTGGCATTTCAACCCCTGATGGGACATCGGCTCCAGGCACAGGTGATGCCAGCAAGGATGATCTTGGTGTGGCTTGTGGCACCTCAACCCCTGATGGGACGTCAGCTCCGGGCACAGGTGATGCCAGCACAGGTGAGGCTGGTGCAGGACGGGTTTCCCCAGTCCCTGAGGGGACCTCGGGGACCTCAGCTCCAGCCACAGGTGATGCTGGTGCAGGATGTTGTCTGCCAGTCGCTGGCAGGACCTCAGCTCCATGGACAGGCGATGCTGGTGTGGCAGGTTGCCCGCCAGCCCCTGGTGGGACCTCAGCTCCATGGACAGGTGGTGCTGGTGTGGCACGTTGCCCCCCAGCCCCTGGTGGGACCTCGGCTGCCGGCACAGGCGGTGCTGGTGCAGCACGTCGCATCCCAGCCCTGGGTGGCACCTGGGCTCCAGGCGCGGGCGATGCCGCTGTGGCATGGCGCGCCCCGTCCCCCTCACCGGCAGGACCTCGGGGGGTGACATCCCCTGGGACGGACCCGGCTGGACCTCGGGGGGTGGCATCCCCTGGGACGGACCCCACCACCACCTCCTCTCCGGCACCGCCGTCCCGCGTGGCATGGGTGCCATTCGGCAGCTGCTCCTCCACCTCGACGCCATCCCCGAGGCTCTCCTGTGCCAGCGCCTCCCGGATCTCCATCACTGCATCCGGGGAGCTCGGCGGCGCTCCCGGCCCTGGCTCCTGCGGCTCCCGTGGCCCCGGGGAGCGGGGCTGCAGCAGTGCCTCGGTGCCCATTTCGTAGGGCAGAGCCCCCTCGTCATCCTGGATCACCGACACCACCTGCTTGGCCCTGCGGCGCCGGTCGGCGGCCGGCTCGGGCTCCGCCTGCCCCGGGTACTCCTCGCCCCAGTCGATGGGGATGCCCTCGCCCAGCAGGTGCAGGTTGGGGTCACTGTTGTGCATGACCATGCTGTCCCGGTACAGGTTGTGCTTCCGCTGCACGGCCGCCTCCTTCACAGCTGGGGACAGCACAGAGACATCAGAAGGGCTGCTGGCACCTGCCGGGCGCTGGGGCACCTCTGCCAGTCCTCCCAGTGGGGAGAGGGAGTGGGGTCTGGAGGTGGGCAGAGGGCTCAGCATCCCACCCCCCGCTCAGCCCGGCCAGTGGGATTGCCAGGGGGGGAAGCTTCTCTTGGGGCAGTCCCCGGCACCCTGCATGGGATCATCACCCTTGTACAACCCCCAGTACCCTGCATGGGGTCACCCTCTCCTCAAACAGCCCCCAGCACCCTGCATGGGATCACCCTCTCCTCAAACAGCCCCCAGCACCCTGCATGGGATCACCCTCTCCTCAAACAGCCCCCAGCACCCTGCATGGGATCACCCTCTCCTCAAACAGCCCCCAGCACCCTGCATGGGATCATCACCCTTGTACAACCCCCAGTACCCTGCATGGGATCAGCCCCCCTTGTACAGACCCCAGCACCCTGTTTGGGGTCCTGCCTCATGATACAGCCCACAGCACCCTGCAGGGGTTCATTCCCTCCTTGTACAGCCCCCAGCACCCTGCATGGGGTCATGCCATCCTCAAATAGCCCACAGCATCCTGCACTGGGTCATCTCTCCTTGTGCAGCCCCCAGCACCCTGCATGGGGTCATCTCCCCTTGTACAGACCCCAGCACCCCGTTTGGGGTCCTCCCTCCTTGTACAAACCCCACCACCCTGGACAGGGTCACCCCCTCCTCAAACAGCCCCCAGCACCCTGCACAGAGTCATGCCACCTTGTACAGCCCCCAGCACCCTGGTTGGGGTCTCCCTGTTCTTGTACAGCACCCTGCATGGGGTCACCCCACCTTGTACAGCCCCCAGAACCCTGCATAGGGTCACCCCATCTTGTACAGCCCCAGAACCCTGTACAGGGTCACTCCTCCTTGTACAGTCCCCAGCACCCTGCATGGGGTAACCTCTTCCTTTTACAGCCCTCAGTACCCTGCAAGGGGTCATCCTGTCCTCAAACAGCCCCCAGCACCCTGCACAGGGTCACCCTTCCCAGAACAGCCCCCAGCACGGGGTCACCCCTCCTCACACAGGTGCCACAGGACCCTACCTTGCATGATGTCTTTCATCACTGACTGCAGCACCACCTCCTCGTAGGTGTTCTCCACCAGGATGAAGCTGGCAAAGTCCTCGAAGATCAGCTCCTGAAACTTGGCCAATTCCTGCAGGGAGAACAGGCAGCTCAGTCCAGGGGGAGAGATGCTCCAGCCCCTCCGTGGGGACGGATGGTCCTTCCTCCCACCCCAAACTTTACCCTCTTACCCCCTTGCAGGTGGGTGCCAGCTTTTTCAGCAGGAAGGGGATGGTGATCTGCAGCAGGGCCTCCCTGAAGAACTTCTTCCTCACGGTGCTGCTGTCGTAGTCGAATTTCTGCAGGGCAAGTGAGAGGGTGCCCCAGGTGGTCACAGATGGCTGAGGGCTGGCAGTCCCCTGCCCACGGGTACCAACCCCCGAGGTTTGCCCCCTCGACCCATCTGTACAGGTGTGAACAGACTCCTCTGCCCTCACATCCCTCCTCCCAGCTGGTTTCCATGGTGCCTGAGGTGGGGTAGAAGCCAAGTCCTCCACAGCTGTCTGAAGGAAGGTTTTGGGGCCGGTCTGAATCCTGGGTGGCTTTTACAGTGACACACATGGTCAGAGGGAACCCGGCTCCTCCAGGTGATTTCCCACTCTCCTGCCCCCAGAAAAATCCAAAAAAGCCGCAGTACCAAGAAATATTCCCCCAGCAGACATTTGTTGCAACAGATAACATCACTCCTGGCACCTTCCCTGGTCTGCTGGCCCTGGAACAAGGCCAGTGGAGGCCACCAAAGACCCCAGGGCCCTGCCTCACCTTGAGCACCCTCTCGAGGATGCGCTGGATGGACTTGCACAGGTCGTCCTTGCCATGCAGCTTGCCCAGCTCCTGATGCAACAGCGTCTCGAAGGTGTACACGGCATCGTCCATTTGCTGGGAGCAGAGGCAGGTGGGTGGTCAACACAGGGTGGGTGGGCCACCCAAAGGGATCAACCATGGGAGTGGGCAGGGGGCTCTTGGGGCACTGCCACACCCAGCTGAGCCTTATCACAGAGTCCTGGAATGGCTTGGGTCGGAAGGGACCTTAAGGATTATCTTGTACCGTCCCTTGCCATGGGCAGGGACACCTTCCACTAGACCAGGGTGCTTCAAGCCCTGTCCAAGCTGTCCTCTCCCTGTGATCACTCACAGGGATGGGGCAGCCAAAGCTTCTCTGTCCAACCCATGCCAGGGCCTCCCCACCCTCACAGGAAGAATTTCTTCCTAATATCCAACAGGCAAATATCCTTCACTCTGGCAAGGTCCCCGATATCCCAACGTGGCATCCACAGCCTCCATCACAAGGACCAAGGGCGAGGGGGGAGGAGGATGCTCAAAGCTGGTTTGCACCCCCTCATCCTCCTACATCTCACTCCAGGTTGGCTGGGTCAGACCCCAGAATTGGGCTACTGGCCTTGTTGGTGCCAGTGGGTTCAGTGGCAAAGGGGCAGCTGTGCCATGATGCCCAAGCCTGGGCACTGAGCTGGGAGGGTGCCCACAATGCTGTCCACCCTCAGGCCCCTTCCCTGCTTCAGCTCCAGACCAAAGGGGACTGATCCATCACCCACCCTTAACTGGGTGCCTGAGACAGGACAGACATCCCAGCCAAACCCCTGCCTGGGCTGGACCAGCCTGGGCTCCCCAGCCCTCTGTTTCCAGCTTGGGCGGGACACAGCAGCACCCCAGTGCCCATCCCACCTGTCTCATGTGGATCTGGGCCCTCTGCTTGAAGACAGATGTGCTGGAGACATCGAATCGCTGCTGAAGACCCTCCAGTTTCAGCTGGTCCATCTTCTCATAGCATGACTGCATCTTGACAGGGTGGAAGGCCAGGTGGGAGAGCTTCTCCATGTACTGGGGACAAAGCCAGGCTCAGCAAGGTGGGACAGCCTCTCCACATACTCATGGGAAAAAATTCCCATGTGTTTTCTCAGCCTGGGGTCCCCCAGCGCTGCCCACACTGGGGCGGCAGCAGGACTGGCCCTGTCCCCACTATGCCCACCAGCCAGCAGGGAGCATTGCTAGGTCTCACCTCCGCCAGCTTCTCCAGGCCACCCTCGTTGACAACGTTCATGTTCATGTCTGTCACCTCCTTGAAGAAGACCTCCCGCACCTCAGCAAAGCCCTGGCTCGTGGGGGTCATCAGGGCCTCCAGGATGGAGGAGATGTAGGGCTGGACATGGTTACGGACACACACCTCTGCTTTGGGCAGGACGAAGGCTGGGCACAGAGTGGGCAGAAGCATGGTGAGGCTCCTCCTCTGCCCTTTCAGCTCTTCATATCAGGTCCTAAACCCACCCCAGGGAGAAGGATCTGCCCCCACCTCCCTGAACCGCTCCAGAAGGCTCCCACTTGCAGGACAAGGGATTTTTTCAGAGGATCCCAAGTCTGTACTGAACCCATTCCTGCCCCACTGCTGTGCTTGAGGGATGACTGCCCAACTTGTCTGGTGGGCAGTGTGGGCCCACATTGTCCCACCCATCTCCTGAGACAATGCCAATGGGGACATGCACCCCATAGGTGGTGGCATCTCCCCAGGGGTCCCAGGAGCTGCACCCTGGGAACAGCCACACCTTGGCAAAACAGGGATGAGGCCGGTCATGGACACATCCACACACATCCATGTCCATCCCACCAGAGCCCTACCTCGGATCTTGCTGGCCAAGTGCTCCTTGGAAGTGATGATCTGGTCCATGTCGGTGCGGATGGTGCTCTCCAGCTGGGGCCGCTCCTGCTCACACCTGGCCATGGCCGCGTCATACTGTGCATTGGTCTGCTCATACACCATCCTATACACAGCATCCGAGATCTGGGGAGAACAGGGACACCTGGGCTGGTCACCTACCTGCCCCCAATGCTTCCAGCCACCCCCCCCAAACCACCACGTGCAGGACCTGCCAAGCCTTCACCCCTGCCCTGACAGGACCCTTCCTGGCAGCCTGGCAGCAGGTTTTCAAACCAGGGTCCCCCCCAGCTGGGTGAGATGAAGGTCCTACGGTGCAGAAGCTGCTTCCAAGTAGTGCTGGAGGGGCATGGAGTTGAGCCTCCAGCAGACAACCCGCCCCAGGCAGGTCTGGGGATGCTGCAGGGCTGAGTATGCTGGTGGGCTGGGGAAGGTGGTGGGCTCAGGATACTGGTGGGCTGAGGATATTGGTGGGCTGAGGATGCTGCAGTTCTGGGGATGCTGGTGGGCTGAGGATGCTGATGATCTGGGGATGCTGATGGGCTGGAGATGCTGATGGTCTGGGGATGCTGGTGGGCTGAGGATGCTGGTGGGCTGGGGATGCTGCAGGGCTGGGGATACTGGTGGGCTGAGGATGCTGGTGGGCTGGAGATGCTGTTGGTCTGGGGATGCTGGTGGGCTGAGGATGCTGGTGGGCTGGGGCTGCTGCATGTCCAGGGATGCTGCAGGTCTGGAGACGCTGGTGGGCTGAGGATACTGGTGGGCTGGAGATGCTGGTGGGCTGAGGATGCTGGTGGGCTGGGGCTGCTGCATGTCCAGGGATGCTGCAGGTCTGGAGACGCTGGTGGGCTGAGGATACTGGTGGGCTGGAGATGCTGGTGGGCTGAGGATGCTGGTGGGCTGGGGCTGCTGCATGTCCAGGGATGCTGCAGGTCTGGAGACGCTGGTGGGCTGAGGATACTGGTGGGCTGGAGATGCTGGTGGGCTGAGGATGCTGGTGGGCTGGGGCTGCTGCATGTCCAGGGATGCTGCAGGTCTGGAGACGCTGGTGGGCTGAGGATACTGGTGGGCTGGAGATGCTGGTGGGCTGAGGATGCTGGTGGGCTGGGGCTGCTGCATGTCCAGGGATGCTGCAGGTCTGGAGACGCTGGTGGGCTGAGGATACTGGTGGGCTGGAGATGCTGGTGGGCTGAGGATGCTGGTGGGCTGGGGCTGCTGCATGTCCAGGGATGCTGCAGGTCTGGAGACGCTGGTGGGCTGAGGATACTGGTGGGCTGGAGATGCTGGTGGGCTGAGGATGCTGGTGGGCTGGGGCTGCTGCATGTCCAGGGATGCTGCAGGTCTGGAGACGCTGGTGGGCTGAGGATACTGGTGGGCTGAGGATGCTGCAGTTCTGGGGATGCTGATGGGCTGAGGATGCTGATGGGCTGGGGACGCTGGTGGGCTGGGGATGTTGGTGGGCTGGGACTGCTGTTGGGCTGGGGATGCTGTTGGGCTGGGGATGTTTATGATCTGAGAGTGCTGGTGGGCTGGGGATGCTGTTGGTCTGGGACTGCTGCATGTCCAGGGATGTTGCAGGTCTGGAGATGCTGCAGGGCTGGGGATGCTGCAGTTCTGGGGATGCTGGTGGTCCAGGGATACTGGTGGTCCAGGCAGGAGGGAGTCTCCTGAAAGCTGTGCCCTGCCCCTCTCAGCCTGCCTGGGGTTTCAAGAGGCAACACCATGAGTGGGATGGAACCACTCACTGAAGTTTCCCACTGACTTTGCAGCCAAATGCTGGGATTTCAGGGCCAGCAGGACATGGAGCCATCCCCTTCTCCCTCCCTTGGGCTTCCCAGCTTTGCAGCTAAGACCACAGCTACCGAAAAAGCAGTGTTTGTGTGTTTTTAGGCCACTCCAGTGGCCCATTAGGAGCCTGGCAGTAATTACGTCTCTGGTTTTAAGGTTTTAACAGGCAGTTTTGAAGAGTCCTTAGTCTTTCGCAAGGGTTTGGGCTGGATTTAGCCTATGCTGCTCTAAAAATGGCTCGCTAAATATAGCCAGGACAGGCTTTGCTCCGGGGCTGGGCTTCCTCCTGTTTGCTTCCCCGGCCCCAGGGACGAGGCAGGGCTGGGCAGGG
>VWZG01006518.1:711096-726721 GCA_013396735.1 Grallaria varia
TCGACTGTACATGAGGGTCAAGGGCTCAGCGAGCTCCAAGGGCACAGCAGGGTAAGGGGCTCAGCAGGATGGGGGGCTCAGTGACCTCTGATGGTACCTGGGGATCGAGGGCTCAGGGAGCTCCAAAGGCACCCAGAAGTGGGGGCTCAGCAGGATGGGGGGCTCAGTGACCTCTGATGGTACCTGGGGATCGAGGGCTCAGGGAGCTCCAAAGGCACAGCAGGATAAGGGGCTCAGGATGGGGGGCTCAGTGACCCCCAACTGTACATGGGGATCGCGGGCTTAGAACGCTCCACAGTACCAGAGGACAGGGCAGCTGGGGGGGGGCTGGAGGAAAGGGGGGGCTCTGTAGGGAGAGGAGCAGCTCGGGAGGAAGAGGAAAGTGGCCAAGAGGCATTGGGAATGAGTCAGGGCCCCATCCAGGCCACTTGGGCTGTCCCCAAGGTGAGTCACTGCAGCACAGCTCACAGGGTCACCAGCACGAGGGGATGGTGACATCACCCCCACCCACCCACAGCACCCATCAGGAGGATGGACAGGGTGTTGGGATCCCATGGTCACATCCCAAGTGGAGGAGGAGAAGATGGGGACAATGGGCAGGCAGGACAGCCCGAGAGATGTCCCACATATCCCACACACGTCCCTGCCTCGTCCCAGCCTCTTCAGGCTGTGGAGGTGCCTCACAGACAGAGAAACACCCCTGGAAGTGACCCTCCCGTACCCAACTCCCCTCGCCATGCCTGCACCCCTGGCAGGATGGGGTCTGAGCCCAGGATGACCTGTGTCCCAGCAGTTACCCTGCTCAGAGGCTCCCAGAGGACACCCCTGAAGTGATGACAGTGGAGGGTCACGGCATTTCCTCGGACCACCCAGGAATGTGACATGCTGGGGGGACACAGCTGGGGTGGGCTCTCCTTTCCCAGGAGGGACAGCCGGGGCAGTGAGCGGATCTATCCCAGTGCACACACACTTTTCTAAGATGATTACAATTAACTCCGAGCCTAAGCAGCTTTTCCTAAGGGGCAGCTTAATATACAGAGGGGGGGAAAAAACCACTGAGAAAGTAAAATCTGTCCCTTTCTCAGTGCCCAGGGGGAGCCAGAGCCAGGCTGAGCTCCCAGGGGCCAGTGCTCCTCCATCCACAGCTCCCATAGCTCAGCATCCCCTCCCAGGTGGGACAGCCTGGCACGGGCTTCAGGTCCCAGCCAGAGCTGCTACGGGCAAACCTCACCCTCCAAACCCTGCAGAGTGTGGGGCAGGATTGGCCCCACAGAAAACCTCCTGGATCTGCCCCCCAAGGTCACTCACCCCAGGCTGAGCCTGGGGATGTCCCTGAGTCTGTCCGGAGCCCCGTGCCCTGCCCAAGCACAAGTAGGACTGTAAGAAGCACCTGTGCCATTTCACAGGGCAAAGTTAATGAGTTTGCTTCATTAATATGGGGTTTAGGTCATGGAGTGGCAGGACAAGGGGGAATGGCTTCCCACTGAGAGAGGGAAGGGTTAGATGGGATATTGAGGAGAAATTCCTCCCTAGGAGGCCCTGGCACAGGTTGGGCAGAGAAGCTGCGGCTGCCCCATCCCTGGAAGTGTTCCAGGACAGGTTGGATGGGGCTTGGAGCAACCTGGGATACTGGAACGTGACCCTGCCCATGTCAGGGAGTGGAACAAGATGAGATTTAAGATCCCTTCCAACCCAAGATATCCCAAGAGCTCACATGGTGTGCACTGCCCCAGTCCCATGTGACACCAGACACAGCAAGGGACAGTCATGGAGCAGACAAGGGCTCCAGGGACACCAGGCTGGGCACTGTCTGTGTGAGGAGCAGTGTTGCACATACAGAAGAGCTGGTGTTACAGAAACACAGCCTGGAAAACGGAGGTGAAAATTCCCACATGAATCACAACCAGAGGCAGAAACAGAGCCTCTAATTTAGGGGGAGAAAAAAAATGAAAGAGCTCAACAACAACAAAAGAGCTTTCATGGAATATGAAACAGTATCTCGGAGCTGGTAGGAGCAGTGAAGGGCAGGAAGAACCATCTCAGAGAGAAATCTGGGCTGCAGGAATGCAGAATCCCCCCCAGCACTGAGCCCTCCCTGCCCACTGCCCACCCTGGGAAGGCTTTTCCATCACACGCTGTGGAGAAGGAGAGGGAGGAGAGGATTTATTGGCACAACCCTGGCTGGCAGCAGGGGTGCCAGAGAGACTCACACCCCCCACTCTCTCACACAGCAGGACCTGGGAGTGCTGGGGGGGATTAAAAATCATAAATTGCTTTTTTTTTGTTTGTTTGAGTAGGGATCAATTCCTCGTTTATTCAGAGCTGGTTTTGCTCGCAGTGCCCTGGTGTTGTGGGTGCTGAGCTCCACCCAGAAATGATGCTCAGGCAGAATCCCCAGGGGATGAGGGGTCACTGCACCCAACCTCCCACAAAGGAGCCAGGCCCTGGGTGGGCTGAGGGGGCACAGCGACCAACGAGCTTGGACACCCCCAGCACAAAAAAAAACCAAAAAAACCAAAAGAGCCAAATTCAGGAGGTTTAGTCTAACATGGGAGGATGGAAACTCCCACTGAAACCCAGGCACCGAATCCCATCCCATTATTCCGCTCCCTGAACAGCAGCTCTGGCAAAACCAAGGCCACACACAGCTCCCAGGAGTGAAAGAAGCACTTAAAAAGCAGGCACCGTTGCTCTTCGCCCACTAAAAGACCCGATTTTGAGCAGGTTTCAGCTCTGGCACCGCCTTCCCCAGGAAACTTCTCACCATCCCAGGCACAGCCGGGATCTGGGGCTCAGCCCAGGAGCTCCCAGGCCACAGCCAAGCAGGAAAATCGTGTTTTCCTGCCAGAGTATCGCTGACGTGGGAGGCAGGTCCTGCCTCCTGCCCGGCCACACGGCCCCCACCCCTCTGCCCACAGCCCCCGCTGCCCTCGCTGGGGTTTGGGGCTTAATGACTTTATTTACCAAATATTTTCTACCTCGGGGTGGAAAACAGGCACGAGGGCAGCTCTTGAGTCAGGCTCTGGGCTGGCTCTGCAAGTGTTTCCTGCCCCGTGGAGGAGGTGTCCTTATGGGCAGTGGGATGGAGCTGGCACAGGGATGCTCCAGGCAGCTGGATGCTCCTGCTCTGCCTTGTGCTCAGAGGTGCTGACATTGATAAAGTGCTCGATTACAGAATCATTCACTGGTTTGGGATGGAAGGGAACTTAAAGATCATCTCCTGCCATGGGCAGGGACACCTTCCACCAGTCCACGTTGCTCCAAGCCCCGTCCAACCTGGCCTTGGACACTTCCAGGGATCCAGGGGCAGTCACAGCTTCTCTGGGCCCCCTGTGCCAGGGCCTGCCCACCCTCACAGGGAAGGATTCCATCCCAGTATCCCATCTAACCCTGCCCTCTGGCAGTGGGAAGCCAAACCCCTTGTCCTGTCAGTCCCAAGTCCCCCTCCAGCTCTCTCGGAGCACCAGAAGGTGCTCTAAGATCTCCCTGGAGCATTTTGTCCAACAGCTCCCCTTGACCTCCAAATCATTCCCTTTGGCCCAAACCCCAACCCACCCATCACAACACCCTCTCCAGGGCAGGAGGATGATGCTGACCCCATCCTGGACCCCCTTGAGTGTCCCCCCAGCCCCGCTCACCGTTGTTGCAGTGCCGGACGCAGTCCTGGAACACGGCGCGCCACTTCTCCTGCTCCTTGCCCGTCATCACACAGAAATAGTAGTGCCTGGCATAGGGGTGCCAGAGGATGAGGGGGAAATCCGTGGGGCACTTCAGGATGGGGGAGTGCCCCGATTTGGGTGTCACACCTGCAGAGAGAGGAGGATGCTTTGAGGAGGAGACGGAGCAGGACAGGGATGGAGGAGCTGCAGGGTTGGTGGTGTCCATCTCCCCCAGCTTCGGTCCCTGCACACATGATCCCTTGTCTCCTTCCCAGTGCCTTTGCTGTGAGCGGTCCCAAAAATATGGGGGGGGGAAAAAAGCAGGAAAAGAGCCTTGTTCTTCCAAAAAGGACATCAGAAGTGAAAATTTAAAAATTAAATTAAAGATCATCAAAGTTCTGTGGCTCTCATGAAGCCACAGACACTTTGTCTTTCCTTTCCTGGTGGCTGTGGCAGGATTTGAGCAGCAGAGTCTTCACACCCCACCGGTGGGACTGGAGTTGTTCTCCTACCCTGCAGTCCCACACCCCAAAAGTACCCATTCCCAACAGTCCCAAGAATGCTCCACCCTAAAACCACCCTTTCCAGAAGGTCCCCATAGATCCTACGTATCAAAACCATCCCCACTTCCTGAAGATCTTTAGGGATGCTACACCCCAGAATCACCCCTTTCTGGAAGTCTTCATGGATTCTACACCTTAAAACAACCCCTTCCAGAAGCTTCCCAGGGATGATACACACCAAAGAACCTCCCCACACCTTCCCAACAATCCTCAGGGATGCTACACCACAAAACCTCTCTTTCCAGAAGGTCCCCATGGATGCCACACCCCAAAATCACCCCTTCCTGATAGCCTTCAAGATGCTACACCCAAACCCCACCTTTTCCAGAAGGCCCTCAGGGATTCTACACCCTAAAACAAGCCCTTCTAGAGGGTTCCCAGGGACACCACACCCCAAAACCACTCCCTCCTGAAGGTCTTCAAGGATACCACACCCCAAACCCACCCTTTTCTGAAGGTCCTCTGGCACCACACACACCCCAAAACCACCCCTTCACAAAGGTCCTCAGGAATGATACAACCCAAAACCACCCTTTCCAGAACGTCCCCACAGATGCTACACCCAAAAACTACCCTGTTCCTGAAGATCTTCAAGGATGCTACACCTCAAAACCACCCTTTCCAATAGGTCCTCAGGGATGCTACACCACAAAACAATCCCCTTCCAAAGGTCCCCACGGATGGTACACCCCAAAAACACCCTTTTCTGAAGCTTCCCAGGCACCATACAGCCCGAAACCACCCCTTCCCAAAGGTCCCCAAGGGATGTCCACCAGCATTGGGGGGTGCAGGGGGCTCACCAGGCAGGCTGTTGTTCACCAGCTCCAGGTACTGGTCCACGGAGGTGAGGATCTTGTAGCCAGCACTGTTGACCAGCACACGGGGCGGCAGCTCCCGCTCATAGGCCTGGGCAGGAAAAGATGGTCATGGATGGTGGGAAGCATGGCCATGCCACTGTGATGGATGGGGTGTCCCCTTTGGAGCTGTCCCCACTGGAGGTGGGCAAAAGAGGGGTTCTCCTCACCAGTTTATTCTCGTAGAGGACCAAGCCGTAGTTGTGGGGGACCACGCAGAAGCGGTTCCTCCACTTCTTGTTCTCCTCGATGTACTGGAAGATGTTGCCTGAGTAGATGACATGGTCCTCCAGTGGGAGCTGGGGGAGCAGACAGAGCGGTGGGAGGCACAGGGAGGTCAGTGAGGGGCAGCTCTACCTTGGGGAGCCCAGTCAGGTCCATCTGGGGTGGTTTGGGTGGGTGTTTCTGCACTAGGGCTATGCTGAGGGTCTCCATGTTCACCACTGGATCATCTCCCAGAGAACTGCAAATTTTAGTGCCTGAATAGGGATGTCTGGGTGACACCTTTGAGGGGCACCACATGCAGAGTCGTAGAAAACCCCAGAGGAGCTGCTCATACAGCAGTGAAGTCACATGTGGTGGTGTTCACCATGCTGCGGTCTCACCTCTGCCCCGGCATCTCCATCCTGGGAGACACACCAAGCTCAGCTGAGCGACCTGAGCTCACCTGGCCAAGTGGCATGTTGGAGAAGAGCCCTCCAGCAGCAACTCCCAGCCCCAGCAACTGCGATTTCCCTGGCTGGGGACAGAGAGGACGATGTGTGGCACTGCTGGCAGTGCCCATCAGCCAGAAGGTCCTGCCAGAGCGTGGCTCAGAGGCAACTGCAGATGGCAGGAACCGAGCTGTGCTCATCTGGGTCTCCACGTGGCAGAGGGAAGAGGAAAAGCAAGAACCTGCCCCACAGGGCTCAGCATCAGATGATGCTCTGGATTTCATGGAGGACCAGCGACAGCTCCTCTAAGTGAGGAGAGATTTAGATTGGAATTCCTCCCTGTGAGGGGTGGGCAGGCCCTGGCATGGTTGCCCAGAGAAGCTGTGGCTGCCCCATCCCTGAAAGTGTCCAAGGCCAGGTTTGATGGCGCTTGGAGCAACCTGGGCTGGTGGGAGGTGTCCCTGCCCATGACAGGGGGGTTGGAATTAGACCATTTCAAGGTCCTTTCCAATGAAAACCATTCCACGATTCTGTGACATGATCCTATGAGAGGAAAAGGCCAAGGGCATCCCACGCCCCCCACCCCCTCTGAGCAGCCCCTCTCGGGTTCTCCAGCACCTTCTGGCTGACACACCGGCAGCGTTAACGCCATCCCAAACACAGGCTGGCTGAGCGAGCCAAGAATCTGTCCCAGGAATTTTTATGATCCCAGGAACATAAACAAGAGCCGAGAGCTCTCGTGAGGGCTCAAGTGTGTGGCAGCCGCCTCTGCTGCCGTGGCCACCCACCATCCACCATGGTGGCCATCGGGAGAGACCATGACACAGAAACAGGATCCTTCCGGAGGAACTTTTCCCACTCCTCTCCCTGCTCTCCATCTCCTGGCTCACAGGAACCTCATGGTCTTCTCCAAGCCCAGCACTCCTCCTTGACCACACACCCCCTTGGGTTGGGGGAGGTCTGACAGCAGCTTGGCTGAAGGCACCTCGCAGCTCCTTAGGGCTTCCCAAAGCCCTTGGAAGAGGGAGAAGAAAGCCCAAATTAAGCCCTGCAGGGCTGGGGGACTGCAGGAGGGATAAGAGTCTGAGCCCCAAGACCACCAGCAGGATGGGGACACAAAGGAGGTGCCAGCTCTGGGAATCCCCATCAGCATCTCCCCGGGGTGGCTGATCCATGATCCAAGGAAAATGAATCCCAATAAAGTGGCTCTGAAACCACTGCCCAGGGCAGGCAAAGGCAGACAGAGCAGCTGCTGCTGGAATAAAGTCCAGGCTGAGCCCTGACACGGGACCTGCAGTCAGGGAGTGGCTGCTCAGGGCCACCAGCACCCTTGGGAGCCCCAGCACGGCCGTCCCCTCCTCACACACCCTCCAGGCAGGCACGTCCCAGCTCCAGCACATATTTGGGACAGGCAGGTATGTGCCAAACTGTGGGGATGGGCAGGGAGGGGGCCAGGGGGCTTTGGGGCTGCCGTGGGAGCAGAGGGAGCCACAGATGGTTTTCCAGGGGCTCTGGATGAGGACACCTGGGTTGCTGAAGAGACCAAAGGCAGAGACATTTATTTCATATTCTCATTGCTGCTGTATCTTGCTGGCGTTTCAGATGACTGAATCTTCCAACCCCAGGCCTGTTGTGCCCCTCTGCTCAGGAGGGCCACCAGCCCCTGGTCTTACTGCTCTGAGAGTCCCCACGGAGGGATCAAAAAAAAAGGGTAATAAATAACCAAAACTTAAAAATCTCAAGCACCACATCCCAGGTGGACCTGCCTGAGGACAGGCAGGATGCCACCCTCCATCTTCTTGACATCCACAGCTTTTTGGGCATGTTTGGGGAGCAGAGTCCATGTGGAGATGAAGATCACCCAGCTCCCTGCAGAGCCACCCCACGGACAGGTCCCCACGGTGTCTGGAGCACTGGGACATCCCCAGTGGCACTGCTGGGATCCTGGAAGGGGATGGGCAGCAGATGGGACATATCCCAGTGGCACTGCTGGGATCCTGGAAAGGGACGGGCAGCAGATGGGACATCCCCAGTGGCACTGCTGGGATCCTGGAAGGGGATGGGCAGCAGGCAGGACACTGAGCAAGGGGAATGTCCTATTTATACACTAATGTTTTCCAAGACTTGCACGGTGTGTCCCTGACCTCCCGACCTCGCTGCTGTTCTTCAGACATTCCTGGGCTGCTTGCTGGAGATTTATAACGAAGCAACAAACCTGGGATGGAGGTAAATCCTGGAAGGGGGAGGCTGAAGGCATCTGCTAAATTCCAAGGAACCTGAAGGACACAGACTGTGGGCACCCAGGAACCACCACTCCTTTATTTTTCCTAATACATCCAGCACTCAGGCAGCTGCCAGAGGAGATGGGGCACATCCAAGGTGTCACCTTCACGGGTGGGTCAGGGACGCATCACTGTGAGCACTCAGGGCTTCAGTCTGACCTCACAAAGGTGTTTTCTAGATTTCATAACAAACCCACCCCCTTAAGCCCCAGACAAAGGCAGAAGCCTGACTCCATGTGCAGTCACACCTCCTGTTTTCCAAGGAGCAGCCATGGGACAGTGGCTGAGGGGAAGACCCCAAGCCCTGCCTGATGAGCATCCCCTGCCCGTGTCATCTGCCTTTGGAGATGGGAGAGAAGGGCAAGATCCCTCCCCAGGTGCCAGATCTACAAGTCCCATCTCCGAGGGAGACCTTCAGCGAGGAAGGAGACACGTGGCTGCTGGAGATCAGACCTGGAGCCAGCTCCGCTCCCCACACAGGGTCAGGGACATCTTCCAGGTGTTTC
This sequence comes from Grallaria varia, assembly GCA_013396735.1. Lineage (NCBI taxonomy): Eukaryota > Metazoa > Chordata > Aves > Passeriformes > Formicariidae > Grallaria > Grallaria varia. Next base: position 719,614 of record VWZG01006518.1, read on the forward strand.
CTTCTCCTCCCTGGGAATTTTCCTGGGCTGGAGCATCACTTGCCCCCAGGAGCAGGAGAACAACAGCCTGGCACATCTGCTCAGGGTTCCACTGGGCATCAGGGGGTCCTTTAGCTCCTGTCACTGAGCCCAACTATCCACGGGGCTGCAGCCCAGAGCCAGCCTTGCCCCTGCTTGCTGCCTGTGCTCGTTCCACAGGTTGTGAAGGAAAACCACCCCGGGGAGCCCCATATGCTGCACAACACCCTGGGGATGGGCCGGAGCAGTGACACAGGGTACATTCCACCTGGCAGGGCGGAACAGGGAGAAGGGACACGCTGGCGCTTTGGTGGGGGACAGCAGTGCGGGCTCTTACCTTGCGGTGCAGCAGCTGTGCCTGCAGACCCCCGTTGCCCTCGATCTCATAGCGGACACTGTTGAACAGGGAGACCCCGTACTGCTCTTTGTAACACCGGCAGAACTCCCCCAGCACCTTCCCCGTCTTCTCTGCAACAGGACAGGGGAACCACGTTAGGAACGGGCTGGATTTGGGGGTCTCTTTGCTGCAAACCCCCCAGCAGCCCCTCGGACACTTTCCCCCACCCTGCCCACCCATTTCCCATCGCCCTCCCGCTGCCAGAGCAGGCTTTGGTGCAGGGAACCCACTGCTTACTGCCCTCCCCATCCAGCCCAGGGGCTGCTGTGGGGTCAGGACGATCTCTTTTTTTTCACCTTTCACATTAATTTCATGGATTCCTCTCCCCGGCAGGAAATTCCTGACATGAAGCCGATTCCGGCGCTGCTGATGGCTTCCTGTGCCTTGTGCAGCTGCTGGCCCTGCTCTGACCACCTCAGCCTGCCCAGATTGGGCGAAACCCTCCCTTCCCCATCCCCAAACATCACTCACCCCCTCTCTGACCCCACTGTGCCCCAAGAAGGGCCATCCCACAGCGGGGCTCCAGGCCCTGCAGCTGGTGATGCACTGGGGAGACTCGGAGGGGAAAGGACAGCCTGGCCCCCTCCACGCTCCCCATGGCACCCCTGGGTGAGGCAGGGACCCCACCAGGACCCCAAACTCCAGACTGGGATGAGCTCAGGGTGATGGGAGAGCCTGATAACCCCTTGCACCCCATACTGGAGGAGATCCCCTCCATCCCACAGGCAGCCCCCCAATGCCTGCCCCAATGCCCTCAATGCACAGGGTGGGGGGACATTGCAAACCCACCCCCCAGCAGCAGGGACGGGGCTTTGTCAGCTCCAGGGTGGCACTCACAGGGGGCATCAGCCACAGCGGGGTACAGGGGCTGCCCTCCCACCCTTTGCCAGCACCCCTGCCCCATGGGCACCCTGACCCACCCAGCACGCTCCTCTCCAGCTCCAGACCCCACACGGGTCTCCCACCCCAAAACCCCCAGCATGAAGCACCCCAGAGCTGGGGAAGAAACTCCCCCAGAGCCGCCTCTGGCACACAGCGCCTCGACTTCCAATTTCCCTCTCAACTTTGCCCCAGAGCCTGCGAGAAAGCAAGATTTTGAGTTGGCTCCAACTTATTTCTGACAGCTTGGGCTCTGCCAGAGCACTGGCAATGGGAGGAAGGATGCTGGCTCCACATCCCAGTGCTGGAGCCAGGGCGACGCTGGGGGCACGAACCCAGACAAAACAGCCCCCCGCGCCGGCTCGGCACAGCCTGGCAGGAGCCAAAACCTCCCTCTGCAGCCGCCCCAGAGCTGTGCTGGCAGCCAAGGCAGCACAAGGAGCAGCTTGCTGCAGGGTGCTGCCAATCCCCGTGGGGTGAGCGAATCCCAATGGGATTGAGCAGCTCCAGAGGAAAAACGCCGCCCCAGGACAGCGGCTGGGGGGAGATAAACCCATCCCCAAGGAGGCACCAGCAGAGCCAGCGATGGGAGCAACCACAGAGCAGCACCGAGCATTGCCAGGGATGGAAATCACTTTAAATTTAACCAACTTCTTCGCAGCAAAGAACGAGAGGCCGGCTCTTCCCACCAGAGGAATTCCTCAGCCCTGATTTAGGCAGGCACGCCGCGCCGGCGGCCCAGCAGCACCTCTGCTGCAATTCCCATCTCCCAAGCTGTGGGATCTGGGCAGCCATGCAGACAGCTGAGATTTAAAAGGACATTTTGAGGTTTCATTTCCTTTCAGTTCATGGGAAAAAACGAGCCCCTGGTCCCCCCGGCAGGCGAGAGGGCTTAGTCACTCATTCTTCCCTGATTAACGGCGCGGCCCAATTAGGAGGTTTAAGTAACTGGAAAAGCAAAAGTCAATTATTTGCAGAGGTTGAAACAAGACTTGCAGTCAAATATCCGAGGTGACTAAACCTCCCCAGGCTCAGCAAAGCCCTGCGGCGTGTGGAGAGGGCGCTGGGGGCTACTGATGATCTCAGACCACCAGCCTTGGTGGCCACCCCAGGGGAAGCAAGAGGGACAGAGAGCCATGGGGTATCGGGAGGAGGGGACATGAGGTGACATCAGACTGGGCAAGGTGTGGGCTGCCAGTGGTGGCACAGGCAGGCTTTGCTTGAGCAGGGGATGGGGAGCCAGTGCTGATGATGCCAGTGTGTGCTCTGACCCCCCAAACTTGTAGCACCCAGTGTGGGGCTGAGGTGTCCCATGTGGGAACCAGCTCAGCCACCCACTGGCTCCTTCACCAGAGTGAGCAAAGCCTCCCAGCAGTGCTGGGAACTGGTCCCAGAGCTGAGCACTGGGGGCTATGGAGAGCATTCCCCCTTCCAGCTCCAAAACCAAAACCACCCACGAGCGGCCGTCCCTCCATGAGCTGCATGTCCCACCAAGAGCTGGAGGAATGTGGGGACAGGTGACAGTTCAGGGAGCTGTGTCCCCTTGTCCCCTCACCTGAACCCCCCCTGCCATGGCTATGAAGGGAAGGGGCTTGGCTGCCTCCCCCGCAGCCACCCCATCGTTGTGCAGGCTCAGACACCCACAGCAAAGTGCTTTGGCAGGCAGGAGCACAGCAGGGACCTCCCATGGGGTGGGTGTCCCACTGGCAGTGCTTTCCCAACCCTGGTGTTTGCTCTGGGATCTCAGTGCTCCCGCACACACCCCTTCCCACCACCACCACCCCAGCCACTGTCACACCCAGCCAGGCAGAGGTCCCCTAGCAGCCGGGGTGGTTGGGCTGGCACAGGCTGGGCTGGCACAGGCTCCAGCACATCCCTCTGGTTCCTGCCAAAGGCGGGGAGAAAAACAGTGGCTTTGTGGGGTGCCAAGGAACTAACGCCTGGCTCAGCAGGATGCCCTGTGCCAGCACCTCTGGGCACAGAACTCCTCTGTGCCCGGCCCCCGGGCTCCCCTCCTGCCTCCACAGCATCCCCATGACTAAGCTGCACGTGGTGGCTGCAGGCAGAGATAAAGGGGCTCCGGGGAGGGCAGGGAAAGGCAAACCCTGAGCCGGGTGGGATGATGGGAGCAAGGATAAGGTCGAGCCATGCCATACCAGCTCCCAGCCATGCTGCAGCCCCCCTGCCAGACCCCCAGGGACCCCCACACCCTACTGGCATCACCCACCAGCCTGTGGTGTGGGCACAGCAGGGCAGGCAGCCCTGTGAGGACACCCAACACAGAGACAGGGCAGGCAGCACGGGTTTGTCCTCGTCCCAGATGAGCCCCTGAGGCTCGTCTGGGTGAAACCAGCCAGGAGAGGAGGCTCTGCTCCTGCTCACCGCCCTGACCGGTCGTGCCACGGCCGCTGTCACCGAGCCCAAGGCAGAGCCATGGCCATGGCACAGCCCTGAGGCAGCTGCAGCCCCAAAGGGCACGTGCAGCCCTCGTGTGCTGAGAGGTCACGGCCCGGCCAGAGCAACCCTGGTCCAGTGTTGGTTCCCCCGAGCCAGGGCGGGAGGTGGATCTTGCCCTCAGGACTCCACGGGCCATGGCAAACTGCCTGAGCTGGTCCAGCAGCCCAGACTGGCTGTGTCCTGCCCTTGGAAGTATCTCCAGCATCATCAGCAGCCACACACACAGAATCACAGAATGGTTTGGGTTGGAAAGGACCTTAAACCATTCCAAATGCCCTGCCATGCTTCCACTAGCCCAGGTTGCTTCAAGCCCCATCCAACCTGGCCTTGAACACTTCCAGCGATGGGGCAGTCACAGCTTCTCTGGGCACCCTGTGCCAGGGCCTGCCCACCCTCACAGGGGATAATTTCTTCCTGATAGCTAATCTAAATCTCCCCTCTGTCAGTTTGAAGCCATTCCCCCTGGTCCTGTCACTCCAGTTCCTGACGCAGAGTCCTCCTCCAGCTTCCCCATACCCCCTTCAGACACTGGAAGGTGCTGTGAGGTGTCCACACAACCTCCTCTTCTCCAACATGCACATCCTACCCCATACACACATGAGCACACACAAGTACGCCCATGCACACTCATACACATACGAACAAACAGATACACATCCCCCCTGCCCACCCACACATGTGTGTTCACACCCAGGAGGGGCTGTGGCCAGCAGCTGACAATTCCCAGTGGGAACACTCATCTGCATCCTCCCTGAGCCCACATCCCGTTTGGCACACACAGCTCTCATGTGTCCACTGCCCTTTGTATCTCTCCAGGGGGGTGAGATGTCATTGGAATCCCAGCTCTCCCCAGAAGCTCCCTGGGTTGATGTGGCATCAGGGAATCATGGAATCACTGAACGGTTTGGGTTGGAAGGCACCTTAAAGCTCATCCTCCACCCCCCTGCCATGGGCAGGGACACCTTCCACTAGCCCAGGAGCAGAGTGGAGTGGGAGTAGGAGCAGGGTGTTCAAGCCCCTGTGGATGCTGCAGGGATGCCTCACCCCAGGCAGGGAATTTTCCTTCTGATTCAGAAAAAAAATCAGAAAAACAAGGACAGAACAGCTCATTTAAGCAGAACCCCCAGGCTGGGGGGGCCATGGCCCCTGTGCTCCTGGCAAACCCTGGCCTGGCTCATCTCTTGGCCTGGCTCCTTTCCTGGCCCCCTGGGCCAGCCTGACTCAGCCCATCTTCCCCTGACCCCACGCAGTGTCCCCTGCATAGCAGGTCAGGGAGGGATTGATGGCAGGAATGTGTCTGCAGGGCAATGGAGGAGCAGGCACTGGGGGGCCACGTCATCAGATCCCTTTGCTGGGGGTCCCCACCCCAGTGATGGTCCCTCTGTGCCATGGTGGTGGTGGCCTGTAACATGGTGGGACATCCCAGTGGCAGGGGATCCGTGGGAAGTGTATGCTGGCCCAGCCAGGCTTGCCAAGGGGAAGGAGTTAATCACTAATTTAGACAGCAAATGATTAATGAGGAGGGGTGGGTTGCTGGGGGGCAACGCAGGCTCCCAGCAGCCTCAGATCCAGTGGCACTGACAGGGACAATCACCACAGTGGCATTGACAGGGGCATCCACCATGGGGCTGGCACTGACAGGGATATCCACCACAGGCTGGCAAACATGGCACTGGCAGGGGTATCCATGGCCTGGCACACAGTGACACTGACAGGGACAGTGGCGGCCCACGTGGCACTTCCAGCAAGGAAAACCAAGGACAAGGCCACTGCAGAGAGGTCCATGCCATCAGTTGTCGTGGGTCATCCCTCTCAGCAGGGCTGTTCCAGCCATCCCACTCCACTGCCTGGTCCAAGCACACTAGTGGGGTGTGCCTGCTGTCCTTGGGGCACCCTCCTGTGCCCCAAATCCTGGCATCATGCAGAGTTTGTGACTGGGCATCCCCCTGAGGGCACACAGCATGGCAGGAGCATGGACAAGGTGCACAGGATGCCATGGATGCATTGCCCAGCACATCAGGGACGGGGGGCTGAGCCAGACCTCAAACCAGCAGCACCCCACGAGCCCTGAGCAGTGCCTGGACAGGAGGATCCATGGACACAGGTCCCAGCTCATCCCACTGCAGCACAGGCTCATCCCAGCAGGAGCTTGGGAATGGCAGAGTGACAGCAGGACGTGGCACAGCAGCACAGTGACAGCCAGCACAGGGCACAGTGACAGAGGGGCCACCATCGATGGGGCACAAGCACCACGCAGAGCCCACACGTGCACCCAAAGGGTTAAGCCCCAGCCCGCAGTTTAGGGTTTCGGGAATTTGAATGTGAGCTCATTTCCACCCAGAAACACAAACTCCTTCATACCAGCCTGACTCAGCCCAGCCAAGCACCCCCCTGCGAGGGGTTTTCCAGCGCTGGCCGGGGCTGGGGGGACTCAGGCACGAGGTCCCCATCCAGGGGACACGGTGGCAGAACAGGGGCTGAAGGAGGGTTTGTTCCTGGTGACATTGGTGACTGACCCAGCAGCTATTCCCCCCTCATCCAGACCGGGAGAGACCGGCCCAGGGAAAAATAAACTGGGGAGGCGACAGCAAAAATCGGGGACAGTAAAAACTTGGGACAGTTTCCCTTTGCAGCAAAATACACCCTTCACCCAAAGGCACCCCAAACCACCCCGGGGTGCCCCAGGCTGCCATCAGGGTTTAGACTGAGCTCGACTGGAACAAGCACATCTGATGCCCGCACCCAGGGGCGGCTCAGCATCAGGGATGCGGCAGGACAGGGGCGCTGCCCGGCTCCGGCACTGCTCCTGAATCCATCGGCAATATTTTCAGGCAGCAAGCAGCTGAGGAGCACGGGGGGAAAGGGAGCACATCCCATCACCCGGCTCCGGAGCGGCCCCTCACCCGCCCTCTGACTCAGCCGCGGCGGGGAAGGGTGGGCAGAGCGGCAGGAAGGGATGAGGCAGCCGAGCCTCGGAGGAGAAACCAGATGGGGCCAGGCCTGAACCGGTTCATCCTCTCTCGCCCTGCCTTTGCCACACAGGGCTCTGCCTCCGGATGAGTCAGAAGCGCCCTCAGTGCCAGCTCCGTGCTGGGGCACCCGGCGGGGACACGGCTCTCTGCAAGGTGCGCCCAATGCAAGGTGCGCCCTTCGCCGGCGTTCCCTCATCCCGGCTGTGTCCCTGGGGGTGTCCCGGGAATGCTCCCGGGGGTCTGTCCCGGCAATGCTCCCGAGGGTCTGTCCCGGCAATGCTCCCGGGGGTCTGTCTTGGGAATGCTCCCAAGGGTCTGTCCCGTGAACGCTCCCGAGGGTCTGTCCCGGCAATGCTCCCGAGGGTCTGTCCCGGCAATGCTCCCG
>VWZG01006527.1:4389-17343 GCA_013396735.1 Grallaria varia
GGATTTGCTTAGATAATCACATATGTACAATTGTCAAAAAGAGATCTTGTTAAACAACTTTGCCTTTTTGCAAGGCATCTGTATTCTAATATAAACAGTATTGTTACTACCTACTTAGGAACTATAGACTTGCTTCAGAAGCACAAATATACAAGTATTTACACCTGATAGAAAATTCTTACCAGTTCAGGTCTAAAAAGCAGATATGAGGAACATAAAAGGGAGTAATTATTATTAAGGAAAAAAAAAAGTAGTTATGAGAGGATCAAAATAAAATTTTATTGTTACTTTCTATCAAATTGTCTCATGAGAAACTGTCATGAGTTGCTTTGTGGATCCTTGTTGTGGTTTAGGAATGGTATTTCCCAATTTAGTGTTCCCACTGAAACACTCCAAAACATGTGTTTCTTGCTCACTCCACTCTCCCTCTCCCTCTCCACCTCCCCATATTACAGGCTGGAGAGGGGAATTGAAGGCAAAAAAAGTAAAGAACATGGGTTGAGATAATAACAATTTACTGGAAGCAGCGATGAAATAAGAAAACAAGCAGTAACAGGAACAATATTAATAACAAAGTGAACAAGAAAGAGGCAAAAAATTCATACACAATTGCTCACATAGAGCCCAGTAGTAAGTAAATTTATTCTTGTCATCATTGTATTACAGCTGTTCTAGAGCCTCACTCTTTTCCAGTGCAGTCTGAATCATTCCATGCCATGTGGCGGAGCTCTATTTCCACCCCTGGGGCAGTCGATTCCAGGTGCACTGAATGTCCCTCCAGGTAAAAGTAAACTGTGGCCTGCACTATGCTGTTAAAGAACTGAAGAAAAATGCGTCAGAAATGCCAATGGTGTCACCACTTTGCTGCCTTGGACTCCAGTTTGTACTGGCACAGCAGCACCCAGCAGTGGTGTGACATCATTCAGACCACTTATTGTAAATATGGATTGGAGGTCCCTTCAAGAGCAACATCAGCCCTTATGTTCTCTCTAAGGACTTGTCTGCTGGAAACTGGAGTGGCATTTATCCTTGAAGAATTTCCTATAGAGGTTCTTCCGTTCAAATCACATACCCATGCTGGTAGGGCAGAGATGGCTTTTCCATCACCTTTCCTCATGCGATCTCCAGGATCACACAGGTTAAACCATAGGTTACCTCATGGTGTGTACCCTCCCTCTGGAGAAGGAGGTTACTTGCTCCCAATAGCAGACTCTGGTCAGGCATGGGACATTTCCTGCCAGCTTGCTCAAGTGTTTTGTGACTGTCTTGGATAGTCTTTCCACAGCTGAGATGCAGGTCAGTAGAGAGCAAAAGAGTAGAGAGCACATTGTCAAAGTCAGGTAGTCACCTGTAGCTCTGTTTTTCTCCTTTTTTCATTGACATCAAGGCCAATGAGTTCGTGTAGGATGATGCCATGTTCTCTACAAACTTCCATCACGTGGATTGTGTGCATCTGGATCTACAGGGGACTGCTCATTATTCAAATCCCTGTAGATTATCTCCAGCACAGCTGATTCTCTCAGGTGTTGGATGCCTTTCTCCAAAGCATTCCACCTGCTTGGTTGCATTACTAGATGGGTTGTTCCTCAGCTGTCACTGTTTTTTATATACATTTTTATAGAAATATGATGGATACTGTTCTGAGGAGTAAGTGCAGTAAGTGCTTCAATTCAGCTGAACCGAGGTCCTGATGAACTTACATTATTGTGAGTTTGGGTCTGAATGTCTACTAGATGGTCTTTTCTCCAGCTCTTGCACAATGTACAGCAGGTATCAGTATTTCAGTGGGAGTACAAGAACCAAAAACGGATCTCTATGGTTCAAAGAGAAAGGAGCTGGATATCGCCCATTGAATAATGAAACAGAAAATTTCCTCGTACCAGCTAGTTAAACCTAAAGGTATTTCTGACTGCAGCTCCATCTGTTCACACTTGCATCTGCTCACCTAATATAGTTGTACCTTACATCTCAACTCTAACAGTACTTAAGGCTTTTTCCTTTAGCCTGAGAACATTGATTCATTAATTTCCTCATACAGAAAGTAGTCTCTTTGGTTTCTTTTCAAAATATTTTTTTAAAGGATACTGCATTCATAGTGCTTTCCTGGGAAAAAAAAAGGTGTATAAGCCAGGCCTTTCTACTGGACAGTTTAGATTTGCCTAAACTTTATACACTAGCTGCTGCAAAATCCATCTAGGTACACCATTGTTAATTAAAAGTGAACACAAAAGAAAGCTAAGAACCACAGGTCCTACTTGTATTCTGGGGTGGATCATGGTATAAAATATATATTTATGTTTCCAGGAGAACTAACTTACTGGTGTAGTTGCGAGTCCATTATAATTCCATGGAGCATAATTAGATCAAATGTAGCATATTTACAAAAAATTCCACCAATTAAGAAAAGGTAAACACTCTGGCCTTTAAAGTTCCTTTCTGAATCTTGTCGTATTAACAAGAATGAGGGATCAGACAGAGTGGACAACAGATAAAGATGTTAACTGTCAGGGTTCAAGTCCATTATCTCTCTTTGCATACCTTGGAGGAGGAAAGACAAACTCTAGCCAGGAGATTCATCCTTGCTGGTAGATTACTGACATTAGACCAGGACCCTCTTTTGCCAGCAGAGTTGTTGAATGTTAGAAAAGACTCTTCCTTTCCGAGTTTGTAAAGTCTGGGTGGAGTTCCATTATTAGCCAGCAAAACTTATTCTCTGCACACACTGAACTGAAGGAAGAACCTGTCCATTTCATTGACAGGATTTACTTTCCTAAAGTGCTGAGATGGGGGGAGGGAGGGAAATCCTTAAAGAAAAGACAGAATGAAAATCAATGAGCAGAAATCAAAGACACAGTAACAGAAGTAGTAAATTTGTCTCTGTCTTTAACTTTTTTAAGAGTAGTATGGCAGTGGGGCATTGACAATGGCTGATAGCAGCTCTCACTGAGTGAAATTGTTGACAGAGAAGTAACTAGGTGGGTTGTATGATTTATTAATATGAAATTCCCAGAGAAGTTAATAAAATTATGCTTTAATTGAATGACCTCACTCATTGTCTTGCCTTCTGGTTGACTGATGCTATATCTCATTCCTTTCTCACGTAAGGAAAAATATATTACATTTTTGAAGTACGTTTAACTGGAAATCATTCCAAAAAATATTAATCCATGAGGTACCCTATATGGAGAATGGAATGGTGACTATTTAAAGACACGAGTGCAGAAAATAAAAAATTTAAAAATCAACCCACAAAACAGCAATAGCAAAAACTGACAAAACATAAGAGTGCAGGAGTAATTTATGTGAACATATTGCAACTACCTGAATTGGACTTTTTCCAAAGCTAGCCTTGCTAAATCTTGTGAGGAATGTCAGTGGTTTTTCAACGATAACAAGCCATGCAGATCTCTGCTTAGCTTTTCATAAGACCACTGGGATCTTTTACTTTGTCATTTCTGTTACGAATATTAGGCAGAAAGTACACATTCTAATCCTCCCTCCAATCTAACATCCACTGTGGCATCAGAGCTTTCTTGGTTATATATTTCTATGTTTTATAGGCAGACTAAAAATTTATTACCCTAAAAAAAAATTAAATTCAAAAATTTGGTCTCCAATTTCACTTAGAACTTTTCAACAAAAATCATACAAATAAATGTATACATTAAATCAAACCAAAACAAGCCACAGTTTTCTAATCTATGGTTTTCAATTTGTTTTAGAGATGGATATTCCCTTTCCTCTCCTCTCTTATTCTTGTAAAAAAAAATAAAAAAAAAGGTGGAATTTTACATACAAGGATTTTTTCAAGAGCTCGGAAAAAAAGAGTGCATTCATTTTAGTTACAGGCACAAGGGTAAAATAAGATAGTTCTCATCTAGAGTTTACTCCCAAGTCTGTAGAAAGTGGCATATTCGGGAAGCATAAAGCTAAGAATAATTTCAATAGAAATTGCTAACCCTTTGCACTGCAGTTTATCTGATGCACAAGAAAACTGGTAGCGAATTATTCCAAGTGCAGTACCCTCAAATGGTATAACAGAAGCTTAACAACATTGAGTTTTCAGCCTCAATCTTCTTTTCTGACAGAAGGGAATATGAAATATCCATGCCTTAAATGACTCAATAAATTCCAGTGTTCTAAAGCTAGGTACAAATGACAGTAAAATCTATAAATAAAATAATATTGAGGTTGTTTGTGGAGAGTATTAATGCAGTATTAATGTGAAATAGTGACATAGAGGTAGTATAAACTGAGAAATAATTAGAATTTCTGAATCCTAGATTGGAAAAGACCTCTAAGATCACTGAGTACAACTGTAAACCCAACACTGTGAAATTCACCACTAAATCATGTCCCTAAGTAGTACAACTACACATCTTTGAAATACCTTCAGAGACAGCAACTCAACCACTTCCTTCCTAGGCAGCCTATTCCAGTGTCTGACAACTCTTTCAATGAAGAAACTTTTCCTAATATCTAATTTAAACCTCTACCAGCCCAACTTGAACACATTTCTTATCCTGTTGCTTGTTACCTCAGAGAAGGGTCTGACTATCACTTGACTACAACCTTTTTTCAGGTAGTTTTAGAGAGTGAGAAGGTCTCTCCTGAGCTTCCTTTTCTCCGGGTTAAACAGACACATCTCACTCCATGGCTCCTCGCAGGATTTACTCTCTAAATGCTCCACCAGCTTCATTGCCTTCTCTGCACACACTCCAGTACCTCAATGTCTTTCTTTTAGTAAAGGCACCAAAACTGAACTCAGGATTCAAGGTGCAACTTTACCAGTGCCAAGAACAGGGGAATGTTCACTGCCCTAGTCCTGCTGGCCACACTGTTTCTGATACGGTCCAGGATGTCATTGGCCTTCTTTGCCACCTGAACACACTGTTGGCTCATGTTCAGCCAGCTGTTGACCAGTATCTGCATTTCCTTTTCCAATGGGCTGCTTTCCAGCCACTCTCTCCCAAGCCTGTAGTGCTGTTTGAGATTGTTGTAATTAAAGGGCAGGACCCAGCACTTGGACTTGTTGATCCTCATACCCTTGACCTCAGCCCATTGATCCAGTCTGATCAGATTCCAATGCAGAACCTTCCAACCCACCAGAAAATCAACACTCTCATTCAAGCTTGTGTCATCAGTGAGCTGTCTGACTTAGAGTACACTGAATTCCCTTGTCTAGGTCATTGATAAAGATATTAAACAGGGCTGGATCTCAGCACTGACCTGCAAAGAACACCACTGGTGTCCGGCCTTCAGCAACATGTAAGGCCATCCACCACCATTCTCTGGGCTCGACTATCCAGCTAGTTTTTTTTAACCTCTCCAAGCTGTGAGCATCCATTTTCTCCAGGAGAATGCTGTGGGAAACACTGTGTGAAAAGCTTTAATAAATTACAGGTAGACAATATCCACAGCTTTTCCCTCATCTTCTAAGTGGGTCACTTGGTCATAGGAGAATATTAGGTTAGTCAGTCACAGAATCATCACAGAATCATAAAATAATTTGGAATGGATAGAATCTAAGAATCATCCAATTCCAACCCATGTAATAGAAGCAGGCCAGGTTAGTCATACAAAATTTGTAGATAATTGCAATGTATTTGGAAAGAAATTTATGGAGATGAAGGAGACAATGTGGCTTTTAAAATATGTAACTTCACAGACAGCATTGATTATACTGAGCATTACTGTAATTAATTTTACTGTATTTCAGTGATGAGTGCTGTTTAGAAAACTATGAGAAAAGTGTTCTCCATGAATAAGATTTTCACCTAGAACAGGGTGAATGATTCAGGCATTCCAATTTTTCAACATGAATGCTTGAGTTGATAGGTATTTTTTGTGCTTTTTCTTTCTCTTGACCTCAATAATAGTATTCATTTGCACAGAGAGGAACAACTTTCAGAGGAGAAACTGATAGCAGTACACTCTCTTAAAGAGGACAAGGTAGAATCAGGTAACAGTCTCAGAGCCAGGCTGCTCAGAGGTAGAAAGGCCACCTTCTGAAAAAGGACGTTCATTTCTTAAGATTTTTATTGACTCAGTTCTAGGAGAAAATCAGGGAAGGAGAGTGACATAGCACTAAAAATAGTGGAACAAAACTAAAGAGACAGATGTAAGGAATTGATCAGATCCTTTGAAGAGGTCAAAAGGTCTTGTTACCTACCACAAATCAGGAAATACGTCTTCTTTCCTAAGTGGAAAAAGACACTGAAGTCAGAAGAGGTAGACCTTTTGTTCAAAGATTTGTTAAACACATTTATGAGCAACCAAAATGTAGACTGTTTTGAAGACCATCACTCAAGAACAACTGTTACAGAAATTATCCCTATTTTCAAGACAAGAGTTTTTCCTGCTTTGAACTGTGTTAAAAAGTAATGATGTCTGACCTATGTCGTTTAGATAAGACTGACCCTTTGGCCTTTTCCTACATAGCTTTCCCTGGATCAGTTCAAAATAATCTTTAGAATCCAAGAACACTCAGACTCAACAATGGTAGTACATTCTCCAACTTTTTTAAACATACAGATTCTACCTGCGCTGAAGGCAGAAGCAGTTTACTTGGTTACGTGTAACACTTTTTCTTCTTTTTTGTCTCTTTGAAATAATGGAGTGATCTCTCTTTCACCTAAATTTCACAATTATGATCTGATATGGCAAATCATATGTGACTAAATAGCTTTAGATAAAGACCTTTGATCTATTGCTCCTATGCCCGTGCCATCCACGAGAAGTAGTATTAATAGACTGATTTGGGGCATCTTCTCTAGTTAGTTTTTATAAAAGGTACTTTTAAAAAGTAGTTAACTGGGAGTAGTGAAAAAAAATAAAATGTGAAATTTTAAGTTAGAATTTACTAAGAAACTTTCCACCTAATTTTCATTAAACCATGTGCTTCAAACTGGGTGTTTGTCTTAACACTTTGAGTAACAATTGGGAGAAAAAAAAAGTTTTGGCATTCAAAATACTGTAAAATCACATGAAGTCTTTCAGGAAAAAAATGGAATTATGTTGGTAGTCAAAGAACAAGAAAGAATATTCTGCTTGCTTTACTAATCTCTTTCTGGTTGTGCAGCTTGGTTTGGACATTTGACCACATACAGTTTGACAGATATCCTATTACTGTCAGTGATGTTAAGGAAAATATGGCTATCATTGTTGGTATATCCAGTTCTGTGTTTCAAAGTCATACCAGTGATTATTTTTAAATAACTTCACTCTGTTTTTTTTCTCCTTAAGAATAGTTTACTGTCTTGCTATCTACATTTGTATCAAAGTAAGTAACATTTCAAGTATCTTGAATTTTTAGTTCATTTCCTTAATCTCATCGGAACATAGACTTTGCTACATTTGAACAGATCAGCATCATACCTGGCCTATTTTTCTCTCAGACAGCAATTCTGACTGGTTAAAAATTAATCTTACAGACTCTGAAAAATTCAGAAAAGTGACAATCTACAGAGTGTCTTTCCCACTCACATTCATTAAAAAGAGGCCTTTGTCTCAGAGAATGCTTGTTGAAAACGTTATTTCTATTTTAAAATATGTAATACATTTTATGTCATTCACTGTGGACTAACTGCTTTGAAATATACTTTGCCTCCATTTGTAGAGAAATCCACTTTAAATCTACCCAAACAGAATTCTAAAAAACTCATTTTTGTTACATTATTAACTTAATTCTATTATTTTATTAGTTAAAGAAAAAGTATATGCCTCACAGTTACAAATATTTGTCTTTTAAAAGTTCTTACACTTATCAGAAAGTGGCAAGTGCTTAATCCACTTCACAACACTGCATAAAGAAGGTAAGATTTCTACACATGAGGGAACTGAATATATAAAGTCTGTATAATCTGGGTACCATAGTTTATCTTAAAGCAAGCTCAAAGTCAGTCATTTTAACATTAATATAGACTTAAAAATATTGTTTGCAAACTTATGTGGTAAAGTGCATACAGATATGCATGCATAGGTACATGTATGCATTTGAAATTAATGTGTGTGTGTGTGATTTTACTTCTAAATAAAGTTTGCATTTTAATTTAAAAGAAATTTGAAAACTTATTTCCTTAAATCACATCATAAAAAAGTCTTAGTGATATTTATGTCAGCAAGAAATTCCTTGCTTGCAGCACTGCCTGATGAAATTGTATGGCTGACATAAATCTTGTCCAAAAGTTGTTAGCATGCTACAGAATACATTTTGCACAAATGAAGAACATCTTCTGTAAGGTGCTCTGTAATTAGATATTGGAGCTAAGTGGAGGACTTGTAGAAAAAAAAAAGTTATTTAAAACACTTGAAAAAAATTAAAACCAGGAGAATATGTAACCGTTACAATTGCTGTAACTTAGATCATTTCCTCTTCACAGAACTTGAATTATTAACTGCAAGACACATGCAAGTGTTCTTCCCTGAAGAAATAGTTCAGTGCAAACTCTGAGAAATGGTCTACCATAGACTGAATGAGGAGGGGTTTTAAAGGTGTGAGGTTTAGATTTATTAAGTATTTTTTTCTTTCTTTTTGATTCATATACAACTTTATTTCATTTTATTTGTTGTAGTTGCCTGATAGAGAAATCAACCGATCACTCTACTCTTGTTTGTTTGTTTCCCCCCCCGAATTATTTTCTAAGATGTGCATAACTAATAAATAGAATATATAAATAAATAAGTAAATAATAGAAAATATATGTATTCATTACTGAATTACAATGTGTATATAATGTGAAACACAAGACCTCCATGTGGTCATGTCCCTGTTGTCCTTGGATTTGTGTTAGCTGATTCTATACCTGACCTAAGGTGGTAGCTATATTTCTTTCTCTCTCTCTCTTCCATTAATTTCTTCTCTGTCCTACTTATAGTGGCTGGGATCAGTTTATCACTGTGGGAATGTAACTGGNCTATTGTGAAACACCTCACCCTGGGGGAGGTACTGGGTATTCCTATCTGAACCCAAGCATATATAAGCTTGGGGTTTTGGGACTTAAGGCACTCACTCATCAGACTGAGAGGAGGACCAGAACCTCGACAGGACTACAACTGCCACTCTCAACCAGACTGCGACCACCAACCTTCTGGAAGGAAAACAGGTTTTCCTTTTCTTTTTGCTTTGGACTCGGGGGACCACGTGGTGCTCAGCAGAGGGGCTGGTGAGCACCATACTGTGTGTGCCCCAGGGGGCTGGGTTGTACAACTGGGTTTTGAGGGCTGAAACCAATTTTCCTTTGTATCAGTGTATCTATTGTAATCTTTTTATTAAATTGTAGTTCTGACCTCTAAACTCTTCTGAGTTGGAGTCATTTCTCCTGCTGGTTTACTTTTAAACCAGCACATTCTCCTAATGTCCTCTTCCTGATATTTGGGTAGCTTGAACCTGGTTGGGTTGGAATTTGCTGAGTCATGCTTTGTGAAATGCTTTATGTAGATTAAATGTTTGCATTAAACTTTTGCCAAGTGTGTTATTTTGACCTTCTGAAAACATAATCATGTTTTTCCTGTGTGTGGCTTCCAGGTATGAGAGAACCTAAATCCATTGGGAAGATTTTGGAGGCCTTAAGTCTTTTAGGTGTAAAAGTCCTACAATGAGCTTGTGGGGCAAGCCTGGGGTCTTACAGCAAGCAAAGTATATATATTATGCATGCAAGTACAAATATAAAACTTTAATTTGAGGTACATAAAATAATTAGTCAATATACTAAATAAAATGCATATTTCATTAGTCTGCATATTTTAGTAGTCTAATACTAATAAAAACATATGAAAGTGTAGAAAATCAACCAATAAACTCTAGTATACATCTGGTAAAATTATTATACTACTTAGAAGCTCTGTTTCAAATATATGGTCTTAAAATGCCTCATCAGTAACTTAAGGAAGCATGTCATATCTTTCAAAGCCATAACTTAATATTTTGACCAAAAAACTCATAGCCATTTCATGTTACAAGTTGTCGTAAAGCCTATTACTATCAATATCAAGAGATTGCATCTCATTTTCCATCAGTCACCATGCTAAATCCTTGATAGATAACTAAGGCCCTAATCAATATCTGAGTGTGAGTCTGACTTCATACACTCTTTTCCTGTTGCTGCTGTTGTCTGGTAACATAACATAACAAGCAAGATTCTGAAGATGTCAGTACTGAAACTATGAATATATTTGGGAAATAAGAGACTTTCCCTAGGTTTCCTGAAAGAAAAAGTTAGAGTGGACTGACATCTACATTTTCATATCTTGAAATCAATTATTTTATGAGTGTTACTGTCAGTAGTTAAACTACATTTAAAATTAAGGCAACTGCAGATCAAGTGCATCAATAGGATTCCCTGACCCACCACTGCAGATTTCAAACATGTAAATGATTCTCTAAGGTGTTTTTTTTTTTTTAAATGTATATTCAGTATTTTGATTTTTAATCATCCTCGGACTCAAACATCTTTATCACTCCTCTAGACTAATGAAGTTCTACAACAATAAGATACAGTTTTGTCATGTGTATAAATTCTGTCATTTAACAAGATCTCACCTAACCTGTGACCCTCTATGACCCTCTGTCAGTGGTTAGGGCATGGCTGTTCTGTAGATAACAATACATAATCTCTTGGTTCCTAGGCTAAAGTATCCCATGAAAATAGAAAAAGAAAATATTTTATAATTATTACAACTGACTTTAACATAGAGTATTATTCTCTTGATTTGATTTGTGCAATGTAACTTTAGTCTTCCGGTCTTCTCCTTTGTGGTCAATGTATGAAGTGTGGTCCATATCTAAACAATAACATTCTGGAAAAGATCCAGAAGGAAGTTAGGGGTTGTAGAGATTAGAGTCTGAGCTCCTACTGGTTTGTGTGAGCCTAGGAAGGTTAAGTACCTGTGCAGAAAGTAAAAAGCAGGCAAATTCTGCTCAGGTTCTCATACTAGTCTGAAAGTCCTGTGTATGCCTAAATAATGATAATCTTTGTTGTATCCCTACATGTGGCCCTTCTGCCTTGTAGCTGCAAAACCGCCAACAATCTGTCTGTGGATCATTGGCTGCAAAACCTATATTTGGTAGCCTCCTGTGGTTCATGGGAGTATATGCAAAAGCAGGCAGCTGGGCTGGCAGCAACAACAGCTGTGTTCTCAAATTGTCATCCAGAAGCCTCCTACCAAAATAGGTTTCTGGAAATCTGTCTCATGACACCTGGAAGTGAATTACACCCATGGAAATAATGGTGCCTGGGCTCTCAGAAGGCTGACATAGTATCTTCTTGAGATATTTATCATACATTTATTTAATGCAAATACTTTCCCCACGAATTAAAGTAAATCTTGGATTCAGGGCAGAGTGAGGCAATAGGCAACATTTCACTCTTGACATCTCTCTTCTGCTGTTATTTTCATATGAAGGCACTTACTTTCAAGCTACTTAGTATCTCAGACTCTCATTTGATGTCACTAGATAGGTGGGGAGGACTTCTGGTGTCCCCACATTCTGGAACTCAATTATAGATAAGAGTGCAATGTAGTTATAAGGCTTTGTTTCTATGACCTGCATCCATCATCAGTGAGAATTAGTAATTGTTTGGGACTTAAGCAAAATAACTGTCTTCCTTTCTGTGAAATCTTTTAATATTGCAATTCTGGGACCTCTCATGGCCTTCTTACTGTGAGAGACAAACTTTGTGTGTTTGTACCATCTTCTGCCCATGCAAGCCTGGTAGAATCATATCTCACCCACTTGCTAATATTCATAATATTCAAACTGTTATAAAACTGAATCTACTTAATATGTTTACATTTTGACAGTCAGCATTTTACTCTGTTGTTCTTTTCTTTTGACCTCGTGTATTTTCAAAATCTTTCAAACACAGGAGAATAGAATGTTGATTCACAAAGAGAAATATAGAGGAAAAAAAAGCATATGTAAGGAGAAATTATTGTTGTCTCTGTATTCTTTATGAAGACTAAAAACTGTTTTGTGTGACTCAGTTTTACTTGACTTACATTATTCAACATGCTAGAGCTAATCTAAATGATGTAAAGGAATATATACTGCGACAAATGTGCAAAGTAAGTAGGTATTGAAAACTTTTTGGATATGCAGCTTTAAATCTATGTTTTAATATCTAAGTTCCTATTTTACAGTTCATGCTGTATACGAGCTATCTTTCAAAATTTCAAATTTAAATTTTAATATATTGTTTATATGTATCATCCTTTAGCCCCTTCTTGCATTGTTGACAATGTTGTCTGTGTCGCCTTCTTTATCTGCACATGCTCTTTCCCTTCAAGACAAACTCATAGCAGAAACTGGAACTTCCAAAGAGGAAAATTGCTGAGTTGTCCCTCTATCCCTCCAGAGTAAGTGGATTAGCTGTAATGCAGTGTGCAAGGGAATAACATCAGGTTTATGATCCAGTTCTAGATGTCCTTACAGTAATTTTTTTTTATTTTACTGCACAATTAGCTAAGTTGCAAGGAAAATTTAAGCCTGCTAAGCCCTTGTTATGGTTTAGGATTCAAGTCTCAAAACAGCAGTGCACCCACGCAGCTTCCTTTAGATTTTTTCTAGGGTAATTTTAAAGACTGTGTGGGAAGGAGGATGGCAGAAAGGAGGATGCTACAGACCATTTTAATCAATGAGCTGTGTGTGGCTCAAAGGTGACAAGGAAGAGCTTGTTAGATCCTGTTCCAGGTCTGCCTTCCTAGAAAGCAGAGTCAAGATGAAAAATTATTTAGCAATAGAGGAATTGCTAAGCATCAGGCAGGTCTTTCAGGGCAGCTTTGACAGATGTTCTGTCTTATGCTTCTAAACATGTTTAAAAATGTTTGGAGCTAGCAGACAGGAATGACAGACATCACTTTGTTATCTAGATTCAGGCTGAGAGGTGCATAAAAGCACCAGGTGCAATCTCTTTTTAAAACTTGTTTATGTTTTCCTTTTTATTTATCTAGTTT
>VWZG01006530.1:6450-36235 GCA_013396735.1 Grallaria varia
GCTGCAGCTGGGAAGAGGGAAAAATCCAAAACAAACAAAAAAAGAGGACAAAAAAACCACTCAAAAAACCAGCAAGAAGGTGGGGGAGAGGTGGGGGAAGCGCTGCCCCCACCCCCCTTATCCAGGGCCTCCCATCCCCTACACCAAAAATAGGGAACCAGGCTGAGAAGGTGGAAAAAATACACACATCACTTTGTGATCTTTATTCTCTTCAGTAAATCCCCCCTGCTTGGGGCTGCAGCTGAAGGAACGAGGTGGAACTGAAAAATACAAGATTCTGGACTGCATAGGGAAAAAAAAAACCCAAATCCCCCCCTCCCAAAAAATGAAAAAGAAAAAAAAAAGAAAAAACCCCAACCCAAAAGCAGAAGATACTTACAGCGTGCAAGGGGGGCTGGACCTGGGCTTGGCCCCAAGGAGGGAGGGGCACAGATGGAGAACACAAAATAGGGGGGGCCCCTCTATCACACAGCAGTGAGGGGAGGGGGCAAGGAAATGAGAGAACTAGAGGACGGCATGGGGTTTTTGTTTTTATATACAAGACACATTTATCCATTAAATTTAGAACACGGTACAAAAAAAACACTTCAACTAATTCATCTTACAATGCTGCTCATATCAATTACTGGTCTTATTCCTAATAATAAGGGGGTTTGCTGTAGGCGACTTGCAGCTTCCACTCCTTTGGATCTGAGAGGTTCTGGGGCAGCAGGAGGGGAGAGGGGACAGAAAGGAGTAAAAACCAAAAAAGGCCCCTACGGCAAACGGTTCAGATCTGAATGCAGAGAGAAAAAAAAAAAAAAAAAAAAGAAAAAATACAAATTCTATATTACATACAACAGGAAAGTGGCTGAAGACAGACAACGCAGAGGCGCCTGCGGCCTGCCCTGCAGGGCCCTGCCAGGGTTGGGGGCCAGGGTGCCCCCCACCACAGGGCTCCCTCCTCCCTGGGATCCTTCAGCATCGTCGGGGTAGCTGGGATTCTCTTCCAGAAGCGAGTGGTGGCGAGGGGGCCTGGCCTCAGTTGGCGCCCCAGCTGTAGCTGTTGTAGGCAGATTTGTTGGCCTGCGATTTCTGGGGGATGGAGCTGCCTTGGCTGCGCTGCCCAGAGCCACTCTGTGGGGAGGAGCACAGGGAGAAGCAGGGGGTGAGTGCAGGGGAACCACTGCCAGCCTCCTCTGCCAGGATGGTGTCTGCTGCTCTGCCACAGCCTGCCCGAGCTCCCTGGCTGCTGGGGGTGCCTCCTGTGGGCCAGCACCTTCTCCCTCTGCTCCCTGCCTTCCTCCAGGCCAGCAGCACACTGCAGGGAGCAGGGAGGTGGGGAAGGGGTGGCGTGGAGGGTGTGTCTGCACGTGGGTGTGTGTGTGTGTGCACAGTGTGCGTGTGCAAGTACCAACTGAGGGCCTCTCTCCTCACCTTACGCAGCCACAGTGGGGAAGGAAGAGGCTACTTGAGCCTGGGGAGCCTTAGGGGCAGGGGGAGACCCCAGGGCAATTGCAATGCATTATCAGAGAGTTCATTACCTGATCTTCCTGCTGGCGTTGGCAGCACAGTATCATCTGCAAATATGGAAGCTGTTGCAGTACCAGGATATGTAAAATAAAGGGACAAACTATGACAATAGAAATCCACGGTTAGACCTGAGAGCTCTGACAGGGTCGTGGCTGTGGGGAGTAACCCCTTTGCTGATGGGCCTGCAGAGCTGCCCCCTCGGAGGACGGGGGACATTGGGACACCCCAGGTGTGTCTGCATGAGGGAGCACTACCCAGCCATTCCTAGTACAGCCTGGCAGCAAGGGGGGTGTGCCAAGTACCCCCCCAAGCAGAACGCACCCCGGGCCATCCTCACCTCATCCTCTGTGTGTATGTGCACGTGTGAGTGTGTGCGTGTCATCGTGTGTGTCCACCGCAGGACATGAGGCAGGGAGGGAGGGAGAGGGGGACTGGGGGGAGGAAGAGCCCTAGGAGATACCCCAGCCAGGGGGCTGGAACACCAGGGGCATCACTTACCTGCCCATCCTGCTGCAGGTGGTGGTGAAGGATCTGCGAGTGGGGCTGCTGATGCGGGGTCAGGATGTGCATGAAGGGCGTGGGGGGATACGCCGCCGCCGTCGCGGGGTTGATGGGGCCGCCGCTGCCCAGGGCCGAAGGCAGGTTGAAGGAGGCTGCTGGGGTTCCAGTGTGAAATCCCTGCTTCTCGAAGGATTGCTGAGGAGAAGATGCCAACAGTGGAGTAAGGGCCGGGAGTCAGGCTGGCAGCATGGCCCTCCCCAGCTCTACACATCATGGGCCCAGAGTTGGTGTGTGACGCAGAGAACGGATGGAGTCTCTTCCTATGGCTCTTTCTGGGCTTGGAATTGCTCTAAACTGGGAAAGGACAAGCATTTCCCTTCTCCCTGGCTGACCAATCCAAGGGGAAGAGACTTATTACACAGGGAGGCTGTCTCAGAGCTAGGCTTCCCCTCCTCAGCAATGCAGGCAGCACTCACAGACACTAACCTGAGTTTTGGAGTAGACAGAGCCCGAGATGTCCGGCACACCTGTGTTACTGGAGGTCACAGATACACCTGGGGAAAAGGGAGAGGCAGACGAGTGTCAGGCAGCAGCCACCAATTCAGCAGGAGCTGACACCAGCAGCACCTGGGGGAGAACTCTGGCGGCCAAGGAACGTCTGCAGACACATCAGCCTGGGGAACAGGGTCCTGGCATGGCCATAAGCAAAGCACTCATATCAGTTTAGGTTCTTTTGCTCTGGACATGAGCCCAGAAAACAATGAAGGGGCTGGATGCTCCCCACAGAAACACAGAAAAACAGCAGGTCTGAGGAGAGCTGGTGAACACAACACACAGACATGGAAACTCCCCAGCCTGAGACACAGCAGCAAGAACAGCCCAAGAGCCCCCATGTGTAAAACAGGCAATGTCATGTAAAGGCACCTCGGCTGTGGGCTGGGATAGTTGGTGCAGTGACTGACAACACAACCCAAAGAGGGCAGTCTCTAAAACGGGGTGGTGCAGAGGATAGCTCAGAGACCATTTAAGGCCCAGAAAAAGTGCTGAAATTAAAGAGATTTGAAGGACTCAGCACCAGATGACCTGGTACAAAGCTGAAGTACCGTCACAAAGAGAAAACAGTATTTTGAAGGGCTCTAATGTAGTGAAAAGAGGGACAAGTGGAATTTAACGGCTGGGTAAGGGACCCAAATGCACTCCTGTGTAGGTCAGCTCAACAGCAACCTGTGAAACCAGTATCAAGACAGGCAGCAGGTTCACCAGCTTCCTGCATCTTTGAATCAAGGATACTTTCCTAGAAAGTGTCTGCCAAACACTGGTGGGAAATGAGTTTGAATCTGGAGTAATTGCTGTTTTGTTGGTCACACAGAGGCAGTTTAAAAAAAAACAAACAACAAACAAAAAAAACCCCAAAAACCCCAAAAAACCAACAAATCAAACAAAATCAAACAATTCAGCAGCTTAAGCTTCTGACATGGGTCCAAGGCCCTAGTCACCTGACTGTGGGGCATGAAGGAAGGCATGAAGTGCTCTACCCCTCCCAAACCTGCTCCAGATGTGGATGTAGAACAATCCTGGGCCCTTCCAAGGATAACTGAATGACTTGAGTGGCACCGCACACACTTTCCTCCCTTACTGCTGTAAGACAGCAGTCCCCACCACAGCCAGTGAGCCTGGGAGCAAGCCCTGCTGCCATGGAAGGTGCTCTGAGAGGTCTCTTACCAGTGCTGTACCCATGAGAGCCATATCCACTGGGCTGTTGGAACGGGGTCGCTGATGCGTTGACGCTGACATTCACACCGTGCTGCTTGGAAGAGGTAGGAGCAACCTACACAATGGAGAGGAGCAGAGTGAGGAGAGGCTTTGCTGGGCCACCCACCCTACCTAAATCCTATGCCTTGCCTCTATGAAACTCACAGGGAACACGGCGGGCCCATACTGGAAGGTGCTTGGGAGCCCTGGTACCCCTGTGTAGTACGGCAGACTGGTGTAACTGTAGCCAGGAGGCAGCGCCGGGTTCAGGAACGTCTGCTGCGTGGTGTGATGAGTCTGGGTCTGGCTCTGCTGAGGCTGTGCCAGAGTTGTTGCAGGAGCAGGGGAAGAGGCATCACCTCGGCCAAATTTTGTTAAGTCACCTGAAACAGAGGAGGTGAGAGTGAAGAAGGGACGTGCAAGATCCTGGCCTGCTCCAGCTCAGCCCAAAGGTGACCCAGCCTTTTGATAAACAGTGACTTGAAACAACCCGTCTCCTGCCACTGCAAAGGTCTGCAATCCTCACAAGCCCTCAGACCTTTGCACACTGATAAGACAAAGCTGTTAATTACTCCTTGGCCATGAGAGGACTACAGAGGGGAAGGGAAGCCCACAGTAGTTAAACTACTGTGCTGCACTGCCTGATGCCAGCCCAGAATCTGGCACTGGATAAAGTTGCTGCTGGCTGCCTGTGCAGCAGGGCCTGTGCTACACCTCTCCCTCATCCCTCTCCATGCACCAGCAGCAGATCCCTGCCTGGGCTGTGCAGGGCTTGGCTGCAGGGCTGGGGGAAGCTCCCTGTGCTGCTCTTCATGAGCACCTTGGTTGGCTCTTCCACGCAAACACTCTCCAGTTCAGAGCCATGCTCTGAGCTTGGCATTTCAGCCTCAGCTGGGCAAAAGCACGTCCATACAAACTAACTCCTGATGAACCTGTGGAGGAGCAGTGCCGGAAAAAGAGCAAACCTCAAAGTGCAACAATTCCTAAAGCATGTGAAAAATCAGCACAGGTACTACCCACTGCAAGTTGGGGTTAACATGTCTCGTGTGGTCAGTGAGAGGTCAGGCACCCGCTGGGTGCTTGGGTTGAGTTTGACAGGTCCCAAATGTCCCACTTGTCTTCTTGATGAGACTGTCCCATAGATCAAATTCTTAATTTCTCCATATTTTGTGTTTCTTTGTATTTTTCCTCAGTGCTTGAGAAGCAATGCTTACCCCCTGCCTCACCACCCCCTGGAAAGCAATTCCCCAGCTGTACACCTTAGAGAATCTTTCAGTCCTTCTTCACTCCCTTTCCAAGTGCTGCACTAACTCACCACCCACCTCTTCCCAGTGAAAGGCCTTGACAAAACCAGATGCCCGAATGGCAGACAAGAATTTAGCCATGAGAAACATGTTCCAAACCACAGGCAGTGCAGGAGGCTGGTGCAGAGGTAGCTCCAGCAGACAAAGGCACAGGACACTGCAGAGCAGCAGCACAAACCCAGATGGGATAGGATTTAGAGCAGTCTTTTTCCCTACCAGAGTATGGATTGCTGCTCAGGCTGCCATCTCTTCCAGTCAGCGGGGTGGTAGGTGTAGGAAATGGGATGCTGTAGTAATCCTGACAAATAAAACCAAGAGAAGATATTTTATCACATCTGTCTAAAGGTGCAAACCAATAGTTTTTGGGATAGAGGAATTTCTGTATGGCAGCTGCAAGGTATGTCAGGGTACCATAGTTCAACCAGCCACATCCAGGCTGATCACAACCTACAGCAGCCCCACGTTTCTGTAGCATGCACTATCCCCCTCATCAAGCTATCAGAAGAGCCAGATAAGGTCTACTGGCATGCAGTCCTTAAACTGCCTGGACTTTCCCCTCCACTCCACAAGAACATGGACACATCCTGCCGCTAAATAAAGCCCATTCTCATTTAGTCAAGGATCAGAGGTGAGTCCTACAACAGCCCCGCTGATGTAGCTCACAATGCTCCCTGGTCCCACAAGGGATATTGCTGTAGGCATAACTCACGCTCCCAAACTCCCACATGCCAAGGAGCAACTAATTATCTCCTCATGGCTGCCACAGAGACGTGCATCCATCCAGCACCTCATTTTTCCAGCTCTTTGGGACCACCCACAGTCTGACCTGCCTGTACCCTCCCAGCACACAGCATAAGCAGGAGTGGAGTGTCCCTGTCACTCTGCAGTACTCACCAATGGGAATCTCGTCTGGAGCATTTGCAAGTCATCATATCCATACACCTGTGGCTAAAAAAAGAGCAGGAGATGATGTTAGGGTCATGGACTAGATAAAGACACACACCTACTTTTGGATTAAACATTTAGATCAACATGAGACTATGCCAGAAGCAGCTGGTCAGCAGCCACACAATCCCCCAGGCTCAGGCAGCCAGAGCTGATGCTGCTGGAGGTTGCTGGGAGCTGCTCAAAGGACAGTGCTCCACAGCACACAGCCACTGAACAATTTTTCTCATCCCCAGACTGAAATCTGTTCTCACCTTCAAGAGAGGGCTGTGACACCTCCCCAGACTTTGTGGCAGTCGCCACCCTTGCCCCGACTCTTTGCCCTTTGTCACCATGTTTCTAACACAGCTCCATTTTTCCATGCACTCTGCTCTGCCCAAAGCCTGCTGCTCCCCAGAGGCTGGGGAGGCTGCAGAGAACAGGCACACAGACTCTGCTCTGGGGTCACCAGGACAGACATTTACCCCCCACAGGCACATGGATTTTACAGAAAACAGCAGATCCAAACTCCCCCTGTCCAAGGCAGCCCTGCTGGGATGTCAGTTTTTGGTTTCCCCACTATGCTATGTCCCTTTGTGCTGGGAGGGATCTGGTGGCAGGACATCACTGCCAAGAGCTGATCGTTCTACTCACTGGATAGGCATGTAGCAACCCTGGAGCCATGATGTATGGATTAGGCAACAACGGTGGGACTCCAGGTGGGAGATTGGGAGGGGCTTTTCCTGAAAAAGGAAGATAAAGGAAAAGTACCACAGTGAAGCAAACAGCAGAAGCTCACTCTCTTAGCCCCCACACTCCACTGCTGTACCCAAGGAAGTACCTGATGTTGTTGCAACGGAGCTGCGAGTCGAGGCAGTCACCGTGGAGTTGCTGCTGAGGCTGAGGCCCAGGCTGCTGACACTGCTGAGGCTGGATGAAACACTGACAACCGGCGGGGCAGCCGACACCGTGCTGGAGGACGTGGAGAAAGTGCTAGCAGAAGAATGGAGGCTCGCTTCACTCTCCACACTTGTGTGCTAGGGAAGGAAGGGAGGAAAGTCAGGGGGTCAGGCAGGTGGAACAGAGTGCACAGGCACCACAGGACACTGCCCACACACAACACAACACCGCGGCTCTGTCTGCAGACAGCAAACTGCTGCAGGCTACAAAGAAACCTGCCTTGCACCTGGTTCAAGTCCAAAGTCATGACAGCAGGCTTTGAAGCCTCTCCTGTGGCTGTGTCCCAACACATGTGCCTGCTGTGGGGGGAGCAAGGCTTGACAGTGCATTTGTGGCAGGGCAATTTATTCTGCTGCAGAAGCCGATACCCCTGGACTCCTGTGCTACGAGAGCTCCAGCAGAAGAGACATTTGGTAACACTGCATCAGCTACCAGTTTGCTCTGATGTGGGTGCAAGTCTGCAGCACTTTCGAGAGCTACTAAAGGCTCAAAAGGAGCCACTGCTCAGTTGGGTGTCAACAGCCTCGAGCCACAGGTGCACAGTGTTCTGACACAACCCCCTGTCCTCTCTTCACACAGAACCCAAACTCCAGCAGGACAGCCATCAGCCTGGCAGCTCCTGTCACAACTGCAGTCCCATGGTCGGGCACCCCAGTGAACCTCGCCAAGGAGGGAACGGGGTACACAGTGTGTGAGCACACCCAGACTCACCAGAAGAGTTGAAGTTGATGTTCGCCCAGAGGATGTGGATGAGGACAGACTGTTCTGCTGCGTGGGTAACGCACTGCAGGAGGAGAAATAAAAGGTGAGAATCACTATTGGTAGCACTATCCAATTCCCCATCTACTCGGGTGGGATGAGTCATCTCAGCCTTCCTCACTGCCTGAGACAGCCTCTGATGTCTACTATAGACTTCTTCTTGTTCTGCTTCTTCAGAAATCCCCTGCCCGTGCTCACTCACCTGCTGAGCTGGGCAGTGGTCGTACTGGGGAGCTCCTCGCTGTGGCTCAGGCTGCTCAGAGCTGTCGAGTGTTGGCTGGCTGTTGTCAGCAAGGATGAGGCAGACACCCCATCATTGAGAGGCGTGATGCTGGGAGCAGAGGGGGAATCGGATTTCACTGCGGGGCCTGTAGCACCTGTGAACAAAAGCTTTGGGTTAGAGGCAGCTACCAGCAACTTCCAGAGGATGACTCAGGGACAAGGATCAGCAAATGCTCAGCTAGAGGAGTCTGGGGCTTCCCTCACTGCTGTCAACCAGTTACACACTTGTGATTGTGTCCTATGTTTCACTTTAGCCCCCCTCACACTGCCATCGGCTCTGCAAAGAGCTTCAAGACCTACAGATGAGGTGCCTTCCACAAAGAAAGCAGAATAAATAATTGTCATTGGTGACCTACCAAGGATCTCATGGATCCATCAGCAGAAAGCTGAACATTTTGAGGCAAGCAAATAATCTAAATGGCATCAATTAGCCCAGTGGGGAAAGGACTTGCCATTAGCACAGATAAAGCTTCTCATCCAAAATAGAGAACATGAGCAGTACAAAAAATGCAGGTCACCTGCTGTGCTGGCAGACACTTACCTTCAACAGCCTGTGTGGTTTGTAATGGCGTGGGCTGTACAGAACTGAAACCATTCTGAGGAAGAAGAGAAAAAAGGAGTACTGGGCATTACAGCTGTGCATTTCCAGAGGCAGAACTAGTGTCAGCTCCCTCCCACACTCCCTCCTCGGTTATGAAAAGGTCCTGCCACCAACACATATCACCAGACTGTGCTGGGGTCAGTTCCAAGGACAACTAGCCCCATGCCAGCACGACCCCCAAGTGTATATTTGAGAAATCAGTGCAAGAAGTTTCTCTGCTGCTGGTAGTTAGACTGCCTCAACATCCTCAACTCATGTTCATTAGCCAAACCTGATTTTATGGAACTGGTGTGCAGAATGCAAGAACCAAAACCCTTAAGATGAAATGAGATCCTTTGCCAGCATGCCCCTCTCTGGCAGGATAGCTGTAGGTGACACAAACACACACCTTGCCATCAACTCAACGCCACTGGCCCAGCCTCAGGTACATAACACAGCTGAGGGCACTGAGGGTGGCCAGATGAGAACTCTCATGAGAGCCCACAAGCCACACAGTGAGGCTGGAGAACCACTTGATAAACCACTCAGCTTCCCCTGAGACACTGCTTCCCACTCAAGGCTGGCTCAGCACGATGGGTGATAAAAGCTGTTCTCTTACCTTAGCCTGGGTCAGATCTTTCTGGGGCGACGAGGAGATGGAATTTGGGTATCGCCTCGTCTGGGTGGATCTCTGTTCATACAGTGGTCCCTGAGCGCTGTTCTGGGAGGTAAATGTTGCTGTCTGTATTGTGCCGCTCTGGTAACCAGACTCCTGGCTTTGATTGGACGAAATTGTGGATGAAGATTCACTACATAAAGGGGAAAAAAAGAAAAGAAAAAGAAGAAAGAAAAAGGAGTTTAAGGTCTCCTCCACAACAGCGCTGTTGTAAGCTGCTGACCCAGACTGGGCTCTTAATTTCAAATATTCAAGATAAAGAGCCCCAAGCATCAGCATATTGGCACCACACGGAGCAGCCAAGCCAAGAAACATGTCCAAAGAGCAGGGGTAGCCCAGTCATGGGAGGATCTGACACCCAGCCACAGGCTTGCCCCACACACAGCCTTAGGTAACACTTCATGAGCTGCCACCACTCAGGTCCTAGCACTCAAGGGACAGCCAGTTACTAAGGGTCAGCCCAACAGAAGACAGAAGCACACTGCTTCATCAAGGCACTGTCACCATAGATACACCTACCCCACTGTGTCCCAGTTTGCCAGGCAAAAAGCAGGACAAAGCACTCAGAATCTGTTCACCAGGGTCACAGAACAGTTTTGCTGAGTAGTCCCCTCTTGTGTTTCCAGCAACACAGTCTAAAGGCAGCAGGAAAACTCTGCTTTCTGTGGAAGTACCGCAGGCCAAAACAGCCACAGAGCTGCTTGATGAGTCTGCTGGCAACCCGTGCTTTGCTGTTGCATACGTTGTCCCCCCTTGGTGACCACGGCACAGTCAGAAAGGGTCTACTAGTATGCAGAACAACTCAAGTCCATGGGACCAATGACCTCCCAGAGCTGCCCACTTGGATGATGGTTGCTGGTGCTCACCTGGCCGTGCTGGTGTACAGGCTGCTCTGGGACTGGCTGACGGCAGCGCTGGTTGT
Source organism: Grallaria varia (assembly GCA_013396735.1). NCBI lineage: Eukaryota > Metazoa > Chordata > Aves > Passeriformes > Formicariidae > Grallaria > Grallaria varia. The sequence goes on from VWZG01006530.1 coordinate 16,623, forward strand.
GGGCGTCGACTCGTACTCGGCGAGAACAGGCTCCGAACCAAACTGTAACGCCCCAAACTGCAGGTTTAGCCCTGAGATATCCGCCGAGCCAGGCATTTCCACTGCAAGTGCAGGAATCTGCAAGGGAAGAACAACAGAACGGGCCAATCACTCCCTGGAATCCGCACAGAGAGTTATTTCGGCGCTCATGTTTCCCCCAGCACACGATGGCAGTTACAGGCTTGCAGCCTCTGAATGAACACTGTTCAACCCAGGCTGGCACATAACTCCATCACCCCCAACCAACCAACCAACCAGTGCCAACAGCACAAAGGCCAAGCCCAGACCTTCCCTCACCAGCCCAAACAGATGTTTCTGCAGCTCTAACACAAGCCAGCACCTCCTTGCCCACCATCAATCCACACCTTTGATGTTAACGATGCTTTTTTCTTTTGCTGCTTCAGCTTCTGCTGCGCTGGCTGGGGACTTGAGGACTGGTTATCTGAGGAGCCTGGGGACATTTGGGGCACAGGATTGGTTTTGCTGGGCAGCGGAGAGGATGGGGGTGCAGGCGTGGTTGTGGAGGCAGTCACCACAGGCTGTTTTTCCTGCATGAACACTTCTATCATGGTTGAAGTGGATGTGAAGGCCTGACGCTTAGTGAAGGGACTATGCACGGAAGAGTCTGTTGGGTTCTTCAGATCTACGGATGAAACAGAGGTGAGTTAGCACGGTTTGTTGCCTTCAAACTACATCAAGTTCTGACACTTATCAAGAAAAATAAATTCGTTTCCTACTATGAGTTGTCCTGAAGCCTGTTAAAACCAGAGCAGAGACTCCTAGCATTTCTGCTCCCAGCCTTGCACTCTCACCACCACCAGAGCTGAGCCTTTTTAAGCCCTTCTCCTCTCAGCTTTTCCACCATCCCAACATGACAAAGCCACTTTGCGTGGCAGAACTCCTCCATTCGCCAAGAAAAGTGGACTAGAGAGTCCCTTGTGTGAAAACACTTCATGTCAGAGTCCTGCACCAGCCTGATGCCACTTCCTTCCCATTTCTGCCAACATTCCAGTAGTCCATTGCCTGCTACTTCCCCTGCAGGGACTGAGTATCCCCAAGCAACATCACAGCTCAGGGCTGCCACCCTCAGGTCTTTGCACCTCCTTCTACTAAGCCTTAACACAGCTTACTAAAAAACCCACTTCTATATTACCTAACTCTCCTCTGTGGCTTCTTGTCTGAGATCAGAAGCTGCCAACACTCACTGTCACTAGGATGGGCTCAGTTTTTCTTCAGCTTAGATTTGAACCAGAGGCATTTCCCTGGAAAAAGCACAAGCTGAAGGAAATGGCACTAGCACTTGACCACAGCAGAGCTCAGCATCTCATCTGAAAAGAGCCTCTCAATCCCTGTTTATTCTTTCAGGCCAGCCCAGAGGTAGAGTTACTTTTTGGCATTTAACAGCAAAACACATTCCCTTAGAAGATAACATCAGGTCAGCAGGGAGAGGAGACTGATGAGTGCTGGTATTCAGGAGCCATTCCCCAGAGGTGCCCCTTTAGCCCTTTTTCTGGCACAACTTTACACCAGGAAGTAGTTCTGCATACTGTGAGAGGCTTGGGAATGCCAAATCCCTGGCCTTGAAGCATGTTGGAAGGCTGGATTCAACTGCTCCAAGTATAAAAGGAGCAGGGAGAGACTCACATACACTATTACGTTTTAGTCTCCCAAACTTGCAACCACAGTTCTTGTAATTTCTCCAGCTCAGCCCTCCCCACGCCAGCCCTCCCCACGCCAGCCCTCCCCACGCCAGCCCTCAGTGTGGCTCTGCTGTCACACTCCCCCCCACTCTGCTTTTCCTTACCATACTGCACCAGGGACGAGGTCTGCGTGGTAGATCCCATGTCCCAGGAAGCAGCAGTGGTGCTCCCAGCAGGCTGGGTGTGCTGAGCTGCCAGCTGAGCCAAAGCCTGCGCTGTCTTGAACTGCTCCAGAAACTGGGACCCTGTGGTACTGCTGCCTTTGGCCTCCCCGACATCTCCAAACCCTTTCCCCAGCATGCTCACCTGCAATTTCAGCAAGGAGATAACAAAGTCAATGTCTTCCATGACTGGGAACTCGGCTCAGAGGACAGGTACATCTCAACATAAGCCTGAAGGCACTGTACACCCTGCTGCTTCTCACTGGGTGCCTCAGCTTAACAGTCCTGAGCTCCAAACACACACACACAGCTGGCAGGGAGGCCTCACACTTCTCTCCCAGCCTTCACTGCATGGGAGTGCAGGTATGACCACCTCTTGCCCAAGCCATAGCATGGTAAAGTGCCCCTGAGGGTTCCAAAGGAAGTTAATAGACAGAATCTTAAAAATGTACAAAATTATTCTCATGCATTCAGTTGCACTAAAAAGGAAACACTTAAAGAGAACTTGGCTTTATGTTAAGGTGGTTTTGAAAATCCTTCCTCAACTATCTCACCATTAAGAGCACAATTTTTATTTCTTTTGGCTAAAGTTACACAAAGCAACATGTGCCCAGGTCTGTGCACATCCCTGACTCTTGGACTCAATGCTTCCTTCCCTCTCCTGCCAGTAGATTCCAGCATTCCCTTCCCCAGTGCCACACAACACCAGTTCCCAACCACTTCCACTTCTCAAATTGTTGAAATTGCAAGCTCTGGACCACAAGAGTTTTTCCTTTCCTGTGAGCAGGAAAGAAGCACATGTTGCAAGTCATACAAGGGCAACAGTTATTTCAATTAGAGCAATGAACTTCAGGCCTCTGCATTTGAAGCAGACTGGCCAATTATCTGGCTCTGCCAGACCCAAGCAGCAAGCAGGTGTCAGGACTGCATTTCCCACATCACCCAAACAGACTGAGAATGTCAGGGGACAAGCAATCCCAGTCAAACCCCTGCTGGCAGACACAGCATTTCCTTACCATGCTGTGGTGAGAGAAGGAGTTTCCAGAGGCAGGCTGGGACAGAGCAGTCTGCTTGGAATTGCTGAACACCAGTGGCTGGGCCAGTGAAGGAGTCTGGGATGACTCCAAGTTTGTTGACTCATTCTCCATAGAAGAAGGTGTCTTTCCTAGCAGGACTGCAAGATCGATTCTGTGAAGAGGAAGAGGATAACCCACCAATGTTACCATGAGCTCCCACTTCCATGACAGCAGTATTTCCCCTCCAGCCTCGCAGTTTTAACTTGACAGAAGGTTAACTCACAACTGCCAGTGGCAACCTCAAAAGGAGAGAGAGATTAGCAAGACCCTGAATAGCCTTTGGTTTTAAACCATGTTTTTCATTAATTTAACACAGCAAAATGCCCCCAAACCTGAAGGACCAGCAGCAGAGCCTAGGAAAACTCTAATCCAAGATCAGGAGCCAGAAACTCCTAACTCAACTTTTCCATTTAAATCCATCTCATTCCATTCAGAGCTACTGCATTTTAGCCAGCTGGCAAGGTTTAGTCGAAGATGGCCAATTGCTCCAGGACTTGTGTGCCACTTTTCCCAGGTAAGTGGCATCACCATGGGTGCTCACCTTTGTCCAGCTGTGATTGTCACGTTCTCAGCAGGCAGAGGCACTGAAGACACGTTGGAGGCAGTAAAGATCTTTGTCTCTGACAGCTGAAAGATAAAAAAAGAGAAAAAGAATTCAAAAGTGAGAGCAGTGCCTTGCAACAGTGCCTGTGATGTAAAGCACATGAATGTTTGAGACAAAACAGAAAACAGCCACTGAAAAACCTCAAGAAACTCAAGTGTTTAGAATCTGCTTCTATTTCATTTATTCTTCTCAGGCAAGTGCACAAATCACCTGCCAGTGAAAAAAAAAAGAATCCCTCAAATCCTTCCACAAATTTCTCATGGTCCACAAACCCACTGGGGCTCCTGGGGCCTTGGGCTGGTGCTCTGAGTCGATGGCACAGAACTGCAAAAGCCTCTGCACAGGTAGGTGCAAGCACTGGTAGGGAAGCCAAAGGGAGAAACTTTGGACCCACACTTAATTTTCCAATGATAAAGGCTCACTTGGATGATCTGACCAACAGATCTACTTCAAATGCAGAAGGGAAAAGGACACTGCTCAAAAATGGATGAAGAGGAGGTTTAGTGATTTAGCCTGGAACATATCTGAACATGAACAGCTTCTAGTCCAGGCTGAGGAACTGCCAGAAACTCAAGTGCCAGAGTTTAAATCTAGAACCCCTGGGAGCATTTCAGGTACCCTGAAGGCAAGAAGGGGCCTCAAAGGCTCCCTTCTAGCAGAGACCTGACTGAACAAAGAGAAACTGCTCCTGTCTCCAAACAGTGGGAACAATTCCCTCAGACCACTACCTGGAAAGCAAAAGCTTCCCCTTCCTGCCCAGTCTGGCTGAGCCAAAATGAGCATGCAAAATTAACAACCATACCAAAAAGGTCCAACCCTGCACCCATCTGCAATAATAGAAGTCCTCCCTTGCTTTGGAGAGGGACTGAAGTCCATTTCAGAAGAAACTGAGAGAGAGGCATTAACAGCACCCATTCTCCCCTGAAGAAGGCATCAAATAGAGACCCAAAGGCAGCAAGACGTGCCAAAGAGCACGTCAGAAAGTAAAGTCAAGAGCTTCTCTTCCATCCAAACCACGAGGACATGCAAAGGTACGTGACAAGCATGAAACCACTGCTGCCTCCTCCATGGCACGTGGTGGGATCAAAGGCAAACCTTTCCCAACTGCCACTCCACTGGAGGAACAGAACAAGAGTCCTGTGTGCAGTCAGGCCAGTTTTTGGAAGAATTCCATCATACAGTTATAGGAAATAAGAGGACCAGCCTCGATGCCCCAGGAGACCCCTTCCTGTCTTGGGCTCCTAGGGCAAGCTCTGCTATACATACACTTTAGAAGCTGTGATGATTACTTATCATAGCTCCTGGAACTGGGAGTTTGGATGGGGTTCTGCCCATAGTTTGGGAGAGGATGAGCTTTGAGCTTCCCTCACAGGTCTGTGTATACACAGGACAGCAGCCTGTTGGCAGATGCACAGAGAAGATGGGTTTGGAGAGTACCTACATCTTCATTCCAGTCCTCCGTGCCCCATTCTTCTGTCGCTGCCCTCCACGCACCTACAAGGACAACAACAGGTACAGAAGTTATGCATTCATCAAAGCTCTGCCTCCAAGAGCTGGGGAAGCACTGGGGAGCTTTGCAGGTAGCTGGGAGGATTTTTACTTGCCAACCAAGCAGGTTAAAGTGGTTGACCCCAACCCATGCTTCCTGGGCAAGGTACCACTACAGAGTCACCTCTGCCTTGCTGGCACAGGCTAGGCTGAAAGAGAGGGCCTGCTGGGCTGGCAGATAGGGTGACACACACCTCCTGACACCCAACAGGGGAGCTGAGCTCAGCAAGGAAGCCACAGCATCATCCCCAGCCTCCTTGTGCCATTTTCCCCAACTTCCCCTTGTACTGCAGTAGCTACAGGTTTGTGCACCTGGGAGCAGTCAAGTGTTACCCCAGCAGCTTGGACAGAGCACCTCCCTCAAGGGCTTCCTGCCAGCTCTGGCACAGCATCTCACCACAAACTCAAGTTCCTACATAACCCAGGGACAGCTGAGCCATTCCCACAATTCATCTTCTCCCCCCCACCCCACCAAACAAAAGTCTTGAAACCTCAAGTGTTACCAGGACTTCCCGTGTATGGGAAAATGGGATTCAGAAGGGAAAGTTTAAGGGGCTAAGCAATTCCTGCATCTGGTGTGAGCAGTTGCAGAGATGTGCTCAAAACGAGCAGCTTCAAATACTGGGAAGAAAAGGTGGAAACCTCAGCTGCATTCCACAGCACAATTTAAGCAAGGAAAATTTACCAGAAAATAAGAGTTTTGCCTGGCTGCATCTTCAACTTGTTCCGACCCTCACTTTCATCAGAGTTTGACCTCTGTGCTTTGAATATTACGTGGCAACTTCTGAATCCATTGTACAACTAAGATTTGGTTTGGGAGGAGAGCAGGAGATTCCTCATCCACAAAAACCTCAAAGCATAAAGCCAGCCCTGTTTTGCACAGCTTGTTTTCAGTCCATGCAAACCAGATCAACAAAACACGACAGCACCAACAGGGTTAATCTTGGAGGCACTTACAGGGATGGAACAAGTTGGCAACAGCCCTTTTATAAGGTGAAAGCCTTTTACAACATAAAACATAGTATGTGGGGAAGGAGAACATTGTAGATTCTTCTGCAGGACACAGATCTCCCCATAGACATTTCAACTGTGTACTTAAACAACTGCCTGTCTAGAAGTGGGGAATTTAGTGCAAGAAATATTTATCAGTGAATTATTCTTTTGTCATTGTTGTTTTGTTTTGCTTGACAAATTGAGCCAATTCAAGAAGCCTTTCAGGATTTATGTTTCTTATGGTCAAGTTTGAAATACAGATATTAATACAACATGACTTCCCAGAGTGCCAGGAGTCTCAAGCCACACTACTCTACTCCTTCCTTCCCAGCCAGAAGCATCAGGAGTTCAACCCATTCAATACAAAACACATCTGGGGTTTAAAAACCCAGATTCCCCCCCATGCCTCAGATTTTCTGTTCCCTCATAGCAGAGGCAGAAAGGTTGCTTGCCAGATTTTCATGGATCAGAAAGATCCTTCCAGCTCAACCCTCACCCCAGACACAGAATGGGAGCTGGATGTCCCACCAGCAGCTGGCCCAGAGAGCAGGAAGATAGAGGAGCTGCCCCAAGAAGAGTTTGTGCATGCAGGAACACAGCACAGGGCTCTTAAGTCTTGCTTGTTTGGGGAAAAGGAGAAGAAAAGCAAAGCAGCATGAAAAGCAGAAGGAAACCCTGCAGATGAAGAGCACCCATTGATGGGGCTTTCCCAGCAAGTCTACTCCTCCAGTGCTGGACACTGACTCAGCATGGCTTGTGCTCCTGCACACAAAGGGGCAGATGGAAAAACAAAGCCCTCTAATGTCCAACCAGGCACTCACCAGGAATGCTCCAGAAAGCCCTCAACCAGCACAGAGTGGGAAGGGTTTTAAGAAACCCAGTGTGTTGTTCTCATTGAGCTGGAGAGCTGCAACACAGGCAATACTCTGACCCTTCTAACACCACTTCAGAAGGGTTGTCTTCTGAACAGTGAACCCTCCTCCCTGCTTTCAGAAAGCACTTCAAAGAGCTGCTGGTCTTTAAGCTTCTCAAACCAGGAAGAGAGGAAAAAATACCACCAAGCCAACAACATGTGCAAATATGATTGTGGTAAAGGAAGAAGAAAAATCCCATCGTGTCTCCAGGATTTCCACATCCCTCCTCACACTTTCTCTTCATTTTAAACTGAGCACCCAGCTCGCTCCTCCCACAGCCCATCAGGCAAAGTCTGCCACCTCTCAGGAGGCTGATCCAGGCCTGTTGCCTCAGCCTGGAAGGGCAACAGACTCAAAAGGCCCTCACTCTGCACCTCAAAGGCATGTAAATCCAAACAAAGCCAAAGGGCAGCAAACCCACAATGGCAGCTCTGGAGCAGATGGGCTCGTGCTGCCCGTGGAAGTTAAAGATCAACCCTGAGGTGAGAACCAAGAGACACCCCAGCACCTGCCTCCCTGTCTTTGGGCCCCTGCAAGAGACTCTTCAGCCTCAACACTCCTCCTCCTGCCCTGACCTTCAAGAGGCAAGTTGTCTGGAAGGTTCCTCAGGCTTCAAGACCTCAGGTTAGATAGAAGAGAAATAAGGAGTGGGGGTGTTTAGTCTGGAGAAGAGAAGGCTTAGAGGTGACCTCATCCCTCCCTACAACCACCTGAAGGGAGGTCATAGCCAGGTGGGGGTTGGTCTCTTCTCCCAGGCACTCAGCAATAGGACAAGGGGGCTGCAGCTCTGCCAGGGGAAATTTAGGTGGGATATTAGAAAGAAATTCCTTACAGAGAGAGTGATCAGGCATTGGAATGGCCTGCCCAGAGAGGGGGTGGATTCACCGTCCCTGGAGGTTTTTAAACTGAGATTGGACGTGGCACTGAGTGTCATGATCTGGTAAACAGACTGGAGTTGGACCAAGGGTTGGACTTGATGATCTGGGAGGTCTTTTCCAACCCAATCAATTCTATGATTCTATGAAAGTCAAACATGATGTTGGCCTTGTTATGGACACCAATGAGATACGGCAATCTGGATCATCTCATGGGTGCCTCTCGGCTTCATAAGGCATAAAGGCGTAAGAACAGAAAATCAAGTGGCCAGGCACTGAGCAGCTTCTCCATCAGGCTCAAAATCCACCATCATCTTCAACTGCAGGGAGGTGAAGAGGAGCAGCCGGGCAGCAGGAACATGGCAGAGCAGCCACAAGCAGGGGCAAAGCACGACAGAGCTCAGCCAGACCTCAGAGCAGAGCCGTGAGCCCGAGCAGGAAGAGCAGGGAGCCAGCACGGGACCACTGCACAAACAGCAAGGGGGCAACAGCAAGTCACAGCTTCCAGGATGCAAGACAGAGGGAACACCCCTGAGCTGCCTCTGGTGGGATACTCTGTCACCAGTGCTGTGGACACGAAGCTGCTCTGGGCACCAAGAAGCTGAAAGCTTAAATTTACATAATCCACAGGAATTTGGGTTAGCCTCTCCCAATTGACATTCAAGGTGTCAGCATTAGTAAAAGCACAGTCAGAACAAACGTCGGATATTCATTAAAATAAACGAATTAAGAGAGAGAAGAATGACATATCCACAGATATTTCAGGGTTTTTTTAAAAAGCTATAAAGTAAAGGTATCCGGGGCAGTTAGTGCGCCTGGATGTATCGTACCAGGAGCAGTGTCAAATTTTCGGGGATAATTTGACCCCTCACCCCCAATGAAATCAAGTCCTGAAACAAAAAAAAAAAGAAAAGAAAGACAACCAGTGAAATTTTGGCGTAAAAAGTGAAGGTGAGTTTCATTGATCCCACATACACCAGTCACATTGTACCTGTGGATATTGTTAATTTAAAGAGATGCCTGTGGCTACTGAAGTGGAAACAAAGTGACCACGCACAACACAGGTGAACTAGCAGTGTTGCACAATAAACTTTACAGCTGCATTGTAGTACTACAGCAAATTTGACTTGTTCTGTCAAAAAAAAATAAAATAAAATCTTCAATTCCCCCCAACCGCACTTGAATCCACTTCGGTTCACAATTCCACTAAACACCAACACAGAAAAAAAGAAAGCCATCCACACAGAAGCCTGTTCCCACTAGACAGTTAAAACTTCCAGCACACAGTTTGTCCACTCCCATCCCTTTTCCTGCAGAGCCAAGTGCACCGACTGCCCTTAACACATGCTGACACTATTCCCTCCAGTATTTAAAACCCTTTTTCAATTGCCAAGAAAATGATCTCTCAATCTGCTGGTGTTTTACAAAATCTGGCTTATTTTTCCCCCCTTCCAACAGCTGTTTTGTTAAAAAAACCCAACCAACCAACAAACCAAAACCCATCAAAATACACACAAACAAGCTCCCTCCTTCACACCCTTCCCTGACACTAACAAGGTTCAGCAAAAAGTATCCCAGTTTACAGGACTTTCTCTCTTTCCAAAGCTATCTATTTTTCAGCAAGTACAAGCAATATGGAAGTGGCCTAAAGCACCATCACCACAGGTATGAATGCTTCTTACACCCAAGATGGGCTATTTACTTGAATACTCAGTAAATGGGGAAAAATAGTTTGACTTCACAGTGGTGCAAGATCGACCCATATAGAAACCAATCAAACCTCCACTCTGAAACTGCCCCCTCAAAAACAGGCTACTTCTGCTCAAAGACTGTCCTCTGCAACTGCAAAAATCTGGGTTCACCTGTGTCTCACAATACTGTGTGTATGTGAAACAAAGCCCAGAGCACCAGTTTTCCAGTGCAGGAGAACATGCAGGGGCTGCTGGGTGTTCAGAACCGCCCACTGAACACATGCTTGCTTCAAAAAGGGAAGGAGGAGGAATTCCTTTTGGCTCATTTCTATAATGAAGTCTCATCTCATCACAGTTTGAGCAAGATGACCATGAAAGAGAGAATGCTTCCAGTACCAAAATCAGGAGCAAGACATCTGACTCGAAGTAATGTTCTTTGGAGAATGCACCTAACATCAGGACAACCTGGACCTATTTATTACACTATGGTTTATAAAAAACCACTTCTGTTTTTTTCCAGTAGCATGGTTTCTACTGGAAAACAAAGGGAGATGATGAGTGTTCCTGGGCCTCTGTTGTCCAACAGCATGCACAAGCTCACCCCAAAGCAATCATCCAGCCCCCCATTTCCAGTGCAATCACCTAAACATGTGCAAACAGTCCAAAGAACCGGGATCACTGAAATCCATCTCTAAACCAACAGTGTGAGCAACCCTGAGCCTAAGACCTGCCCAGAACCTCCTCAGTGCAATTGGATAGATGCAAAATCCACTCAACCCTCTCAACACAAACCAGCACACACCAGCTCCAAGACACTTACTCGTGCCATCGTCTGGCTCAAAGCTCCCGGTGTTGTTCCACGTGTTGTTGTTGCTATTCCCATAGTTCTCATCCGTGCTGGCTGGCTCAGCATAGTCAGCAGGGTTGAAAGTTCTATAAGAAATATGAGGATGAAGTGTTCACTCTCTCTGGCGAAACATTTTGAAAGCAACTGATTTTATTCAGACCATGAGACATCTCAGACTCTCACAAGGCAGTTCTTTCAGCAGAGAGATGCTTCAGTTGTACCGGCCATCCCAAATTTAAGTTAGCATGATGCACTTTGGGCCTTCTTAACAAAAGGAAAGAGAGTGGGAACACAAATGACTGACACACAAACAGTATTACTCATGCACAGACTTTTATTTTGGCTGTGGTTTGTGTCAGTGAAACTTACCCCATGCCTTGGGCAGAAAATCTTCCCCCTCGCCGTCCAGAGCCACCTGTAAACACACACACAGGCTGCTGAGCATCTCTTGGCTCTACATCACTGGAAAAAGCAACACTTGAACAACATATGGAGTTCTGATGGCCAGAATATGAAAGTGGAGAGGGTCTCCCTGAGCTGATGGGATTTCCAGCAGCGTCTGTAGATACACGGGAATGACCTCAGCTGGCTGGCAGCATGATTAGCAATGCATGATTCCAGGCTCAGATGAGGTTTCCAGCTGGCACGAACCGTAAACACTGAACCCCAGGTTCTGATTCCTGCAATGTGAACTCAGCAACAATTCCTAAGCAGTAGATTTTGTGGAAAAATTACTTTCTGCACCGTGTATTTAAAGTCCAAGCCAGTGATGGTGCTCAGACACACGTGTAAGAATGAAGATGCATATTCTGTTACTAACAAGTCATTGACCCAGCTGCCAGGCAGTCACCTCGGGTTTTTTAACTTCGCACCTCTGTAATAAAGCCCAATTTTTGTTCTAACTTTGCAGATGGGAAGCAAGAACTAGGTGGTATTTAAGATGGGGAGGCAACGCACAGACACCGAAGGTAAGCATGGGGACAGGAAAATTAAGCGTGTATTTTCAGTTTAGCAATTCCTCCCATAAAAAACACTTCAGAACCTCACAGGAGACAGATACACTGATGTCATTCTTCTCCTCCCACCCCCTCAGACCTCCAAGCCCGTGCATACCTCGGCCTCGGCCGCGTCCCCGCCTCCCTCTTTCCGTGCCTCTTCCAGAGGATCCTCCACTCTTCCCACCGTCTAGTCCATTCTCCTGGCCCCGAACTGAAAGGCAGAACAAGGCAAAGACAATTTCAAGACTCATCCTGCTTTAGAGGGGTACAAGGCCAGACCTCAAACCCCAAAGTGCAGCTGGCTGCACGGGGGACCACGTCACCGCATGCACCCAGAACTTCTGATTTAATCTGATGGCAGTGAGGACATCTCAGACAGACCACACACAAGGGTGGTCTTCCTCACGAATGCTTTACAGACAGATGTTACACAGTGCAAGAGTTGTGGGGGTTAGTAAAAGGCAGGTCCATACACTCTCTTCCACGGCTGGCACCTCGCCCTCGCCTCGGTGGCCCGCCACGTCGTCTGCTGAAATCCCGCTCCCGCTCCCGGCTCTCTTTGCTTTCTTCACTGGGTTCTGTCTGGCCACTCTCCTTCTGTCCCGAGACACCCTTCTTCTTCCCGACCATCTCCCAGGAATGCTGAAGGATGGCAGAGGGGAAAGAAAGCAATCAGAGCTTGATAAATGCATGATGCAAATACACAGAGATCTAAACAGGCAACAGAGAATATAATACGGGTTTCTGAAGAAATGGTTTCCAGACCAATGTTTTTTTGAGGAGTCTATCAGTCTACACACAGCACAGCTTCTTCCTTCAAGGAAAGCTTTCTTACAGCTGACTGGCGTGCAGTTTGAGATAAAAAGGAGATCACATATTCTATTTCTGCAAAGATCTACTAAAATTCTTCAACAGAGAGGGCATGATACTTCCAGAGTTGAAAACATGAATAAAATCAGGGGTAAAAACCCTGCAATTTCACACAGATGACTGAGAGCTCTCAGAACAACTCAGGCAAATGTTCCAGAGTGCTCTACAGCCAACAGTTTGGGGTAAGTTCTCTCATATTCAGAGTGATTAACAAAACCCCTCTCTAAAGAGCAGCTCAGATGGAGAGAAGCATCACAGAATTTATCCAGCAGGCAAGTTCAACTCATCCCAAGTTCAACTGTAAGAAGTCAAGTGGACCTCCATCTCACTGCCATGGGCCTGCACTCCTTTTCTTTATGAGAATCTGCAGTGGTTTCATACTCTTAAACTGATGCTGCAAGCTGATAGAACAATTAAAAATAGTCACAAGTCATTGACAATCACCTGAAAACACAACTGATAAGCAAGTCAACAGCTGGTTTGGTACAGCAGCATGCAGGGACAATGACCAAAACCCAACAATACAGGGGCACGATCTGCCATCAAACCCAAGGTTTCCAAAGGCTCTTGCCATAGGTATCTGGTTCCAAAGAAAACTTATAAAAATGTTTACTTGGGAAATGCTTACTTGGAATACTGTAATTTTTAACCAAATCTAATTCAATGCTAAGATCACACCCGCTCCTTTACTCTTTCAAATACATCACATTACCAGTAACCAGCTTAGCAGGAGAGCTGCCTGCATCAGAGCACAAGAGCACCCAAACAATTAGCAAGGCTGCTTCCTATCAAAAAAATCCCTTCCAGGATTGCTGCACGAGCTGAATCCAGACCAGAAGCAGCTCCAAGACCCTTTGCCAATGGCAGCTCCCCCTGCTCCCTGCCTGCCTCTCCACACCTTGCCCTGCAGACCTCATACTCCTGGGCCTCTCAGCTGCTCCCATAAGGGAAATGCTGCCACACAACACCAGGTGCTGTGCCTTGTCCTGGATGCCACTCTCACAAGCAAGGTGTTTCTCTAGGAAGTTAAATCTTTGTAATGGCAGAGGTTTGTTCTCTGACTGGAAGTCACTCGTCACAAGACACACGGAGGAAAATATAGTTGTGGCAGAACTGTGCCTCAGGAATGCACATCCATGCTATCCCTCTCTCTAAAGAGATTTTCCAACAGCTTTTGATCAGTTGTCAATGGTAAGGGCTCTCTAAAGACAAGGAGGAATGTGTACATGTGCTGTATGGAACTCGGCCGGTGCCAAAGCAAGCAGAGCACCTGACACTGGGGAGCAGCTGCAATACACACAGTGTAGTCTGGGGCATCCAGCTCACCCACCTGCCCCCAAGGGTTCATCACGGGGGAAAAAATGAGCTAATGCATAATATTGTACAGGGATATTTAGAGCCTCAACTCTACAAAGAGCTGAGTCAGCTCCAGCCAAACCAGCATGCTGAACAGATATCTGGGATCAGTAGTAGTTTGGAAGGATCTGAAATTCTCAGGCTTTTTCCTGGGCTGCAACAGAGCTTGCAAATCTGCCACCTTTGTCACAAAAGCAATGACACCCCACACAGAGGCAGAAGGTTCCTCCAAAACAAGCCCTCACTTGCTCTTGGAGCTGACCTTGGCTTGCCTGAGACAGGCACCTGTGTGAAGGACAGCAGCCAAGCCCAACTCCACAGGAATCAGCAAAAAGACCCTCAAAACCATGGCATGGGCAGCAGCACACAAACCAGTCAGTGCATCACTGAGAAGTGAATGTTTAGGGCCAGAGACAAAAGAACTGTGTTACTGTGACAGAAAGGAACCACAGCTGACACACACCTGCTTTTCAACACAGGTCACTCAGCCCTGATGGGAAACAAGTTCCTTCCCACTCAGCGCTGTGAAAGCACATAGAGATTCCACTGTATCGTTGCCCAACTGCTTGGATTCAAAATGAATAGGAAGAAAATGACTAAATACATTTTCCCCCTCTATGCCTTCAAGCCTAGGGCCAAACTTGCAGCCTGTGCAAGCCCATGGAGAGCAGTGATCAGGAGTAAGGTCACAGCCACACTGTGCATGCTCCTGTGGAACTAGTCAGTCTTGGTGGCCCTCCTTATCTCGACATCACTGGGATGCCTCACGTGCAAATAGGCAGCTACACTGAGCTCAGCCTCCCCAGATTTACAGGACCCAATCCTACCGTGTCCGGATTGCCCTCCAGCAGCACGTTGATGGCTCTGTTGACATCTCCATTGCAGTCATGCAGAGCAATCACACACTCATCCTGGTTCTTGCCTGTGATGTCAATCAGCTGTACAGAAGACAACACCATAATCAGCATCTTCCAAACCAAGATGGCACCAAAATCTCTATGGGTCTCTCTCTCAAGAGGAGAGCACACTGAATCCCAAACCAGAAATCCTCCAAAAAAAATGTTCAGGGCTTGGGAGTCTCCTCAACCTTCTCAGCTTAACTACGTCCCTCAATGAGAGGGAACTGAGGGTGTGAATTTCTGAATTACCATTGTTTCAGCACAACCCAACCTACAACCCCCTTTTCTCAGGACACCACTTATGTGCAGGAATAAACTGGAAATTCAACAAGGCAAAAGGGGCTGCACCTGCGTTGGGGCAAGCCCAAGCACAAACACAAGCTGGGGAAGAATTTATGGAGAGCAGCCCAGAGGAGAAGGACTTACAGGTGTGGGCTAACATGACCCAGTCACATGCACTGTCCCACACTCATCCCCACAGAGTGGGCAGCATGTGAGCAAGGCAATTCTGCCCCTCTGCTTGGCTCAGGTGAGATACCACCTGCAGTGTTGCCTCCAGCCCTGGGGCCCCCCAACACAGCAAGGATGTGGAGCTGCTGGAGCAAATCCAGAGGAGGCCACAGAGATGCTCTGAGGGGCTGGAGCACCTCTGCTCTGGAGCCAGGGTAGGAGAGCTGGGGGTGTTCAGCCTGGAGAAGAGAAGGCTCCAGGGAAACCTTAGAGCCCTTCCAGTGCCGAAAGGGGCTCCAAGAGAGCTGGAGAGGGACTTTGGACAAGAGCCTGGAATGACAGAACAAGGGGGAATGGCTTCCCACTGCCAGAGGGCAGAGGTAGGTTGGATATTGGGAAGAAATTCTTCCCTGCGAGTGTGGTGATGCACTGGCACAGATTACCCAGAGGAGCTGTGGCTGCTCCACTCCTGGAAGTGTTAAAGGCCAGGTTAGACAGGGCATGGAGCAACCCAATCTAGTGCAAGGTATCCCCACTGCACAGAGGTAGAACTGGATAGTCTTTAAGGTTCCTTCTAACCCAAACCATTCTATGACACAACTGTATGTAGCCAGCCCAAGGAAATTCAGGGAGCAGCCAGATGTGTCCCTCCCTCCCACCCCCCACAGCATTCACAGTACTCCCAATATTCATCTCGCCTTCCTGTCAGGGTTCATTTTCACGATCCACACTCACTTGTTTCACCTTCTCCTCAAAGTCAGCATCGTTGTGGTCCGAAATCATCTGTGCAAGTCGAATCTGTTCCGCAGTGGCCTAAAGAAACCAGATGGAGAGAGAGAGAGCATGGTCAGAGCAGCCCATTTCCAATCCATCATCTAAAGGCCATTCCGCTTCCCTGAGATCTCTGGAAAGCAATCAGTATGGCAAAGAGAAGGTGCAAACAAGGGTCAGAAAAGGACAACTCCAGGGGGAAAGGGAGATGAAAAAGCAGAGTGCACCAGGAGTCTGGAAGAAAGGGATATACTGCTGGAAAATCAAGTGAGCAGTAAGCACCCAAACCACTTCCAGTTTGAGGCAAAACTTACCACCACCAGAAAACCAAGACCCACAGCAGGCAGCTTCTCAGCCCGCTTGCATTCATTAAAGTGAGGAGAGAACGCTCAGATGGAAGCAAACCCACATCTCAGCACCGGGTCCCACTTGGAGACACCGACACAGAAATGCCAGGCAGGAAAGCCAGGTCTCCACCTCCAAGCTACCTGGTTTCCATGGACACTGCCCTTACCTGCGGCCGCTGCTTGTGCTGCGTCTGGCTCTGTGTCTGTGTCTGCTCCCAGTTCCCCCGGGTTCGGTTAGTGCCCACCGATGTCATCATTTACAGTATATACAAATAACAGTATTTACAAGGTAGAACTCTGTGGTGGGTCAGGGGAGAAGAGAGAACAGACCGTTAGAAAACAAAACCAAAAGGCAACACACCAGGACTGAACAATCACATGGGCGACACAGCCAGAACACCCATCACAAGTGCCCCACCTCCCCACCGCTTCCCTAAAACCCGGGCAGGTCAGGCTGCCATCACCACATGCTCCCAGCACAAAACAGCCACTTGGCACTTCTCCAGGTTTCTCTCCCAATTCCATGGCAGAGTGTTCCTGATGAACCATCACCTGCGTCCAGGTGGGAGCAATCGAGCCCCAGGAGCAGAAGAAGAAGAATCACGGCTGGTTTGGGTTGAAAAGGACCCTGCCATGGGCAGGGACACCTTCCACTAGCCCAGGTTGCTCCAAGCCAAGTGCAACCTGGCCCTGAACACTTCCAGGGATGGGACAGTCACAGCTTCTCTGGGCAACCTGTGCCAGGGCCTCACCACCCTCACTGTTAAAAAAACCCCCTGCCTTAGCTAATTAGATCAACCCTCCTACAGTCTGAAGCCATTTCCCAGACTTGGGGCAAAGGGTTTAACGACTTGCTGTTGAAACACACGTTGTGAGTGGGCACAGATGTGCCATGAGCCCAAGGTGAGGCTATGGCTATCAAATGGAATGCCTGAAAAAAGCTCCAAAGAAACTTCACGTGGAGAACAGAGCACCTCAGAGCCTCAGACACATGAGATACTTCCTCTTCTCCTTTCTTGTCTTCAAAGCAGAGCAGGGGAAACAAAAACACTCCTGTAATAAGTGGTGTTACAGGTCTGTAGAATTTATTTTTTTAAAAGAAAAGCTGCCTTTGCAGAACTGCCTATTTTTGCATGCTTCAATTATTCCCCAAACTGGAAACATTAAGATTTCTTGTTCTGAATATTCTAGATTAAAAGCCTACCAAAAAAATAAACTAGATGTCAACAAGGAACAGCCAGTTACATCCCTAGATAACTGCTTCAGGCAAAAAATCCCAGGAAGAGTTCAGGCCACTAAGTGTCCAAAGTAAGTGGAGTTTTCTAACCTCACACTGGGCCTCAGGGCAGAGCCCAAGCTGGGGGCTGAGGGGAGGGGGTTTAGAAGGGGATTGGCACTGAGTCATTTTACCCTGCCTAGTGCCTTCCAGACACAAGGGATGCCAGAGACATCCTACAGCACTTGGACTCACAACTCCCAAGCCCCCAAAATCTCAGCAATTGCAGAATTCACATTTTCGTATTTCCTTCCCGAGACCACGAAACCTTCCCCCAGAGCAGCAGGGCCTGCTCCCAGCACCCCTGGGACATGGGAAGGAGCTGGGGATAAAGCATGAGTGCAGGAGAAAAGCTGAGCGAGACAATCTGACCCACAGGATCCGACCCAAAATGCTGCCATGCACACGAGCAGGGCAGCACAGAGACCCAGCGTGCCAGGCAGGGAAGCTCAGCAGCATCAGCAAACACCCCGGGAACAACCCATGAATCTCCTGTTGAAGTCTGCAAGTACTCGACTGGGTGGGAAATCTTTCCCCACAGCAGGGACATCGTCCCTGTGCCAGACCCACAGCCCTCGTGTGTGCTCCCAGCCTTCTTCTGCAGGCGAGTTTCCGTGCAGTTGCTCCCACAGCTCCCCACAAAACCCTTCACCGTTCCCCCTTTGTGGCCACCCACGCCTCGTGGCAACTTAACACCACCAGTTTTCCAGCTACAGCGCCAAGGTCTCTTATCAGGAAATGATCCAAGCTACCTGTGAGGCCTGGGTTTCCCCGGAAGGGGAAGCAGGCAGCTTCCAGCCCTCCAGCCATCCCCACCATGCAGGCTTCTTCCCCACGTTATTTACTTTTGCTCACCACTGCCATGTCTCTCCCAGTCCCAAGTTTCACGCACAATTTACCCTATTAAACCAACCCGGCTGCAGAACAAGGGGTGCAGAGGGAAACGCTCCTGAGTGTCCACAGGAACCCAACACCTGCAGCTTCTCTGGGCTGCAGTTCCATTGGGCTGAGCCCTGAACCTTGGGCAGCACCCAGGCATTGTTCAGCAGCTGCCAGGCTCTGCTGGGCCCAGCTGTATCGCTGCCATCAGATACACCAGCATTTGTCCTTTAACGTGCAAAGAAAACCCAGAAAAGAAACATCTGCGTGCAAAAAAAACCCAGAAAAGAAACATCTACATGCAAAAAACCCAGAAAGGAACATCTACAGTAGAAGCCTCAGCCAGGACCTGCCCCTGCCTCGGTTGTGGGGTGAGGGAGTGCCCCCATACAGATCCCACAGGTGCCTTGAGGAAAGAGAACTTGGCCAGTGATACTTGATTCCCCAATGGGGGAACCCAAGCCCAGCTTACGGGCAGCATTGACCCACAGAACGTGGTTATTCCCACACGTGTGTTGGCCCTGCTGCTGCACGTACAGTTCAGGTTTCCCAATTTGGAGCTGTCCTTCTCAAAAGCAAAATTCAATCCTCACCAGAGGAGCCCCATCAAACGGGGCAGCACCGACACTCTGGGTCAAGGGGCCAGCGCTGCACAAGGCTCGGGGGGGGGCGGGGGGAAACAAAGCCACAGGTTACAACACCCTCTGCTCAATAGCCCTTTTTCCTTCTCACACCGCACCGCTGCCCGCCTGCCAGGCCTAGCGAGGAGAGTCTCAGCTACACAAGGGAAGCGTGGAGTCTCCAGAAGAAGAGGGGATACAAAAATGTAACAAACTGTTCATTTTATTAGAAACATCAGGTAAGTTACAGTTTCAGAACCAGGATCTGCGGGTCCCATGGCCGGGCCAGATCTGCTGGCTGCCGCCGGGCCAGTCCTGGCGCATCCCAGCCTCAGTTTCCCTTAGCTGTTAATACAGAAAAATCGGTATTTCCATCTCATTCCAACAAAACTTAAGTTAACAAGCGCAGAAGGCTCTGAAGCCCCAAAGAAAACGACCAGAGAGGGCAAAGAACGTTTGAAAAGATTTTCCTGCGCTGTGGGGTAGAACGAGCACCCAAAAGAGGGTAAGGGGTGTTGAGAACATTTCCCCCGCAGCACAGACATGGCAGCTGCAAACCGAGCCCCGAGCACGAACTTTTGGGGCTGTGCCCCCGGATATGCCACCAGACACCCCGCTCCGGTAGCGAAGGGCAGCGCTTTACCGGGGACGCTCCCCGGTGGGAGAGCGCAGGCAGAGCCCCGGGAGCGGGATGGAGGG